>CAIGQZ010032598.1:4649710-4687677 GCA_903798205.1 Danio tinwini
TGTGTGTGTGTGTGTGTGTGTGTGTGTACCCTCTGAAATAGCAGTGGCCACCCCCTGGCCCCCCCATGTAAAAAATTGTAGCTTTGCCACTGAGCGGATGCCCTTCCAGCCGCAACCCATCTCTGGGAAACATCCATACACATTCATTCACACTCATACACTACAGACAATTTAGCCTACTCAATTTACCTGTACTGCATGTATTGGACTGTGGGGGAAACCCACGCAAACGCAGGGAGAACATGCAAACTCCAGATAGAAATGCCAACTGACCCAGCCGAGGCTCAAACCAGCGACCTTCTTGCTGTGAGGCGACAGCACTACCTACTGCGCCACTGCGTCGCCCACTTTATTTTTATTTGAAATGAAAACACAAACATTTTCAAAAACAAAAATAGTTTCAAATATAGATGTATTGAATTAAAAAAGACTTAATGCCAAAAACTCCACAATAAGTTCAGACTTCCTCATCTGATGTGGAGAGACCAGCTTGTCTGAGCGTAGCCTTTAGGAGGCGGATCTCAAGTCCGGCCTTGGTTTGCTGCAGTTTGGTCAGAGTCAGTTGTTCCTCTGCCAGATGAAGCTGTGCTTCTGCCCTTTCAGTCGCTTTTTGCAATTGTTGAAAATGATTAAAAAAATCAGTGATTGCCATTCTTTGCATTTTTTGGTTATTCTGTTATCATTGCATGCATCACTATTAATTAATTAATTTTAGAATTAAATATTCTAAAAACAAAAATATTTTCCATTTTGATGAGTATATATATTTTAATTATTGACAGAATTAAATGTATTGTTTTTGGTCAATGTTGACAGCTGTTTGGGGGATTATTTTATGAGGCCAAACTCTTTCTACTTTGCTGTATGACTATACTGAAAGGCTGAATACGTTAAAGACTACCTGACGGATAAACAAATACAATTAAAACCTTGTGAATAAATATGATCTCTTGTAAGATACTGCTGCATGATCTAAATATAGGATTATTTGATACATTTTTAAAGCTTTCATTACATTTTGGGCATGAAATCCACGCTGAATCCACCCTTCTGATGGGATCAGTTTAATCCAGATTTTTTGGATCAAAGTGGTCTGAAAAACCCAAACTAAAGGTTTGATCCAGATCAAAACCAAGATTGGATTACGTGATCTAATTCGATTATGTAATCCGTTTTTTCTTTTGAAAAGAAAAAAGAAGGACCGAGTTTGGACACCCCTGTGCTAGCTGAAGCACAGAAAATGTTACGGCCAAATTAAGACACAAAATCACCCCAGAGTGGATGAAAACACCTCCAAAAGCACACAAGAGATAATCAAATGAAATCTTTTTACAGTTTTTTGTTCATCTCATCTTTTATTAGTCCAACTGACTTAAAATATTAAGTGAAACCTTGTATTATTAATAAAAAAAATCAGTTGAAACTTTATTAACTTATTAAAATAAGTTAAAGTAACAATAAAAACATTTGTTGCCATGACTTTATCATATCTTTTAGTGTAAGGCCACATGCATCAGGATTTCTCTTTTCTGTCAGCAAATGATGCAAAATAATACTCTTCCGGATGAAAAAAGAATAATAATAATTATATATAGGCTACCATATATACAGCTGAAGTCTGAATTATTAGCCCTCCTGATATTTTCCCCCAATTTCTGTTTCATAAAGAAGATTTTTTTTTCAACTCATTTTTAAACAGTAGTTTTAATAAAAACAAATTAAATAACTGATTTATTTTATCTTTGCCATGACGACAGCGTACAATATTTGATTAGATATATTTCAGAATACTAGTACCATAGGCTTAACTAGGGTAATCACGTGAGCAAGTTAGGATAATTAGGCAAGTCATTGTATAACAGTGGTTTATTCTGTAGACAATAGAAAAAAAATTGCTTAAGGGGGCTAATAATATTGACCCTTAAAATGGTTAAAAAGAAAAACTGCTTTTATTGTAGCCGAAATAGAAACAAATAAGACTTTCCCCAAAAGAAAAAATATTATAGGAAATACTGAGGAAAATTCTTTGCTTTGTTAAACATCATTTGGGAAATGTAATTACGGGAGGGCTAATAATTTTGACTTAATATCATAAATAATAAATATGACGGTGACATTAACAGATTGTAACACCATGCATGCATGATGAGGACACAAACAATGATAAACAACAGAAACGACAGACCCCTAATCCTCAAATCGGGCTGGGGCCGCAGAAAACACCGTGAGGCGGGTGTTTGCTCGCCGGTGGTTCCCTGTCGTGTGAATGACGGCTCCGGTTAACCCCTCCCCCACCGGCGGACACCGAGCACAGCGCTGCGCACATCGTGATCCGGTGGATGCGGAGGGACACGGCGCGGGGTCACCTTTATCACTGCGAACGGAGAACCGCACGGGCTCAGACGGCACTTTTCGGTAGGAAGCCATCGTATTTCCAATGTACAGTTAATGCGCAATAATGTGGTTTGGTGTATAGCCTATTTTACCAGGGTATTATTCTTGAAAGTGTGTGTGTGTGTGCGTGTTGAAGCGTCACTTTCCTTTTTTATAACCGAGATATTCGTTTTCTGAGGCTGTTTTCGGTGTATTTCGTTTGTATCACTGCGCTGTGTCCTGTTAAAACAGCGACGTAGACAAACGAAGACGATTAAATGAAATAAATAAATAAAGGCAGACATTCAGTCACGTCGCTATTGCTTTACTGACCTTAACTACTCGTTTGCTTTGGTGATTAAATATTAAATCCAAGCTAGTAAACAAACGAACTACTGAAATGAAACCGTCACTCATAATGTCGGTGTACACAATGTTATAATGAATACCAAATTAATTATGTTAGCCTCAAAAATAGGAGCAAGGCCGTGTTGATAATCATCATCGCATCACAGTTATTTCACACATTATTAAAGTCAGACACGACGTTTCACCAATATTGGTGTTCTTCCTCAAGAGCACCGGAGGTTTGCTTTGCTTTCATACGCAAATATGGCTTGCTAAAAACAATAAAATATCATCTGAGGTGTCATATATCTACAAATATCACAAACATATACACATATTTCGCCAAATATTCGACGAACATGAGCAGACATCGGCTCGTTTGCTTTAAAATCTGTCGGGAAATATAAGGAGTGCGCCTGAATGAAGGATCCCGGCGGCTGCTCGTTACATAACGACGAGCAACAACAACACTTGACGGTCCTCGTTGATGATGATGATGATGATGATGAAGAAGAGCAGCGACCATGACAGAACCACTGATATATTCACCACACACGAGCACATATAAGCACTGGGCCTTTCATTTCGCTTCTATTCACAGTATGTTGTGTTTTACATCGGATTCTTGTTACAATCCACGAAAAGCCTCATTCGTACACTGCGCGCGTATATTCCGCGGTAAATGCTCCTCGAGACTGTAAATCTACACAAGACTTTGATGGACTGAAGGACATGACGTGTCCCCTCGCGTCACCAGTGCATGTTTATACAGATCATCCTTTTGTAGCCAATCAGACGCAGTTCTGCGTTCAGACGAGCACACTCGGAGTCTGTCAGCACAGCAGAGGCCTGATACATTCTAATAAATGCTGGGTTGTTTTAACCAACGGTTGGGTCAGATATTAACGAACCCGACGTTGGGGTTAATTTTGTCACCATCTGTTTATCCGACCCATTCATTCATTTTTCTTCAGCGTAGTCCCTTTATTTATCAGGGGTCGCCACAGCAGAATGAACCACTAACTATTCCAGCATATGTTTTACACAGCAGATGCCCTTCCAGCGCAACACAGTACTGGGAAACACCCATACACTCTCATTCACACACTCATGCAATACGGCCAGTTTAGCTTATTCAATTCACCTATAGCGCATGTGTTTTGACTTTGGGGAAATCGGAGCACCCGTAGGAAACCCACGCCAACGAGAACATGCAAACTCCACACAGATATGCCAACTGGCCCAGCTGGGACTTGAACCAGCAACCTTCTTGCTGCGAGCCGACAGTGCTAACCACCGCCGCTTCACCCCATATATGACCCATTCATTCATTCATTTTCTTTTTGCCGTAGTCCCTTTATTAATCTGGGGTCGCCACAGCAGAATGAACCGCCAACTTATCCAGCATGTTTTTTTACGCAGCGGATGCCCTTCCAGCTGCAACCCATCACTGGGAAACATCCATACACACTCCTTCACACACATACACTACCCAATTCACCTTTAGTGCATGTCTAGCAGCCGGAAGAAACCCACGGCAACACAAAGAGAACATGCAAACTCCACAGGGAAATGCCAACTGGCCCAGCCGGGACTCGAACCAGCAACCTTCTTGCTTTGAGCAAGTGCTCTCCACCGAGTCACCGTCTACATGACCCAAAGTTGGGTTAAAACAACTCAGCGTTATTTTTTAGCGTGCTTCCAGACACGTCGATGACAAAATTATTCGCCTTCCAATGAAATTTCGATCATTTTGAAATATGTTTAACACATTTTTCACAGTATTTCCTATTACTGGAGAAAGTCGTGTTTATTTTAGTTTGGTTCGGAATTAAACTGCCAGCTGAAAAAAATGATATCTGCAAAATTGTTGCAAAACGTTTATATGGGTTGAATTTACGCAAACAAATTAAAGATATTAATGTTCAACTTAGTTTGTTTAAATTCAGCCCAAATAAATTGTTTACAACCACTTAACTTAAAAAATTGAGTAAATCCAAGGAATCATCTTTGAATATTTTTTTTTCAGTGTATTAGCCACCATTTAAAAAAAAGCTGCAGAACAAACCACTGTTGTCCAATGACTTGTTAAATTAACATAACCTAATTGCTTGTTTGGATCAGGACTTGTATAGCTGCACATCAATGGATTTGCTCTTCAGTGTTTGGACTTTCAGCAGTGAAATTTAAACCACACTGAGCTAAACTAAACTGAACTTCAACTCTGAAATCTGGACTTTACTAGAACTTTTGTGTGAAGCTGCTTTGACACAATCTACATTGTAAAAGCGCTATAGAAATAAACATGAATTGAAAAATTAACCTAGTTAAGCATTTAAATCCACTTTAAGCTGAAACTCTTAACTAGTATCTTGCTAAATAATTTGCAACATATTAGGGCTTTCATCATGGTAAAGACAATAGAATTGTTATTAGACAATATTTAACATTAAAACTGTTATTTAAAAATCTGTCGACACAAAATCTCTGATAAACAGAACATGAGAAATATAAAAAAAAAACAATTTATGACTTCAAATGCGCACGTATCATAGTGAGTGATAAAAGGTGATGATGAGTTTGTTCACTGCCTGTTTTTTAAGCAAAATATAATATACATGTGTATTTATTTTAATTGAATTGGATTGATTGAAGCTGACTGTAAGGTTTAACCAGAATATTCAGTTCAGCTACTCAGTGTTTTTGTCTGATAAAAAGAGCTCAGTCTAAACGAGTTCATTGTTTATTAATAGATACATTTTTGATAAATTTGTAGTCATATTCACTATACATACTGAAGGTTGCAACATGGTGACTTTAATTCTGTAAGTATGCATTTTATTTGCTGTATGTACAGTTAAGCCTGATAATATGCATGAAAAGCTGAGAAATATTTTTCCCCCCACAATAATGCCTCTTGTACATCGTCTTATTATCTTTTCAAACAAGTCTGTGTCATTTTCGGTCAAAAACAAAACTTGCTGGTTGAAAAAAAAGCAACTTGAAGTCAGAATTTGAGAGGGGTATAAATAATTTCTGCATATAGTGATGTGAGCTGTTGTGTTGGTCGCTGTCCATGGTGCTGAAATCAGATGCACACTGTTTAAAATGATGCATTCATGCTTAGCATTTGATATAAGAAGCTTTGTTTAGCTTTACATGTTTCCATTATATTTTCTTGCATGCTGTTAAGTAATCTTTTCCTCTTTAATTATGAAACTCTCAGAAAATTTCTGTGAATGAAACATCTTAAATGTCCTCCTCTATGAGTCTATGAGAAATATCAAGTTATTTCATTGTGTCTTTATCAGCCATTTATATTCATTTATTCATTTTCTTTTTGGCTTAGTCCCTTTATTAATCTGGGGAATGAACCGCCAACTTATTCAGCATTTGTTTTAAAATCAAAATCAAATCAAATCAAATCACTTTTATTGTCACATCATCAGCAGCACGTGTGCTATGATGAGTGAAAAGCTTAGGTGCTGGCTCCAGACAGTGGAAAATACAGATAGTGCAAATACAACAACAGTGCAAAAAACAGACAGTGCAAATACAACAACAGTGCAAAATACAGACAGTGCAAAATACAGACAGTGCAAATACAGCGACAGTGTAAAATACAGACAGTGCAAAATACAACAACATACTCACAAAAAAGAAACAAAACAGTGTAAATTTGGCAATGTGACAGTGATGCGTACGATGGATAGGTGTACACATAGTTGTAGGCAGTATTGTTTAAGTATGGCTGGCGAGGCAGTGGCGCAGTACCCAATTTTACGCAGCGGATGCACTTCCAGCCGCAACCCATCTCTGGGAAACATCCATGCACACTCACACTCATACACTACGGACAATTTGGCCTACCCAATTCACCTGTACCACATGTCTTTGGACTGTGGGGGAAACCGGAGCACCCGGAGGAAACCCACGCGAACGCAGGGAGAACATGCAAACTCCACACAGAAACGCCAACTGATCCAGCCGAGGCTCGAACCAGCGACCTTCTTGCTGTGAGGCGACAGCACTACCTACTGCGCCACTGCCTCACCAGCCATTTATATCCTGCTGGCTATTTGCATATGTATTTGAACAGAGCTGAATTATGTTCAGTGCTCTGCTGGAAGATTTACTAAAATATGTAATATGGTATTTGAGCTGTAGAGATCACACAGTCAGGATTTGATCTCTTACACTAAAGGATGATTATATATAATCATTTATTATATATTATTATTATATATATACAAGCTTCTGTTTAATGAATGGGTTACGCTGTTGACATGTCAGGTTGAGGCAATTAAACAATGTTGAAATTATATACTTAAAGTCCATGTGAAATCAAAATTTACAATGTTCATTTTGCTAGCTCATATTGTTATTCTTAAGGTGAATAATGAATCCGTGCAAGTTAATCTAATGATAATAAAAGTTTGACTTGGTAATCCTCAGTCAAAGTCTGAGCATCTGCTTCTGTGTTAGTGAACGATTTGTTCATTTTGAACAAATCTTTTATGTGACTCCAGAACGATGAGCCCTCTCAGTGAATCGGAAAAGATTAGTTCTCGTTTCGAGTCTTCTATCAGGTTTGAATCGTTCGTTCATCACATGGAAGACTGAAGCCTTTCATATGCAGTCACAGCCGGAAAAAGATTTGATTCATTCATCTCTCAAGTCCTCGGTTTTGAGTCTTTTGTCTCTTCACATGCTGTCACGTGATAAACGAACGACTAAAAAACCCAAAGACATAAAAGGTGAACTAATCATGGGTCTTCCGGCTGAGTCTGTGTGCATTGGTTAAGCTTATATGAGACTAATATGAGACTGTCAATGTGACGTGAATGAATATTTTAGAACAGGTGAGGTGGCCTAATCATAGACAAAACAGCAGGAAAACGATGAATTATTTCTTATAGCATTCTAGCTATGACTTGCTTGAAGTGGGATCAATGTTTGGGCTAGTTGTGGATTTGTTTGGAAGCAACTCATTTTAATAATATTTCGGCAAATTGAATAAAATGACTTGGAAAAAAAAATCATTCATCTTGATGAACGAGACTCAAAGGCTAGAGTCAGTAAAATGATCCACACTTCCCATTACTGTTCCATGTTTGCAGTCGCGGTTCTTCTTATGATGTCAACGTAATGGCCTCCATAGCAACTGTTTATTTAATACCCTCTTTTTCCATTAGTTTGCTATGAGGGAATGATACGCAAAAGAAAGCTCCGCTCCCTACTCAATATTCAGTTAGCAGTACATCAACATATTGTAATAAAAGTCTCAGAAACCGCCACAAAAGTGCAAAGGTGCACAGTTGGACGGGAGGTCAGTTGACGCAGTTTCTTGCATTGTCATGAGAACTTTAATTCTCTGGATAACATTTTACTTGACAGCCTGTTCATAAGACTGTCATGACACATTTATACACCATCACTTTTGTCAGTGGAACAAGCTGAATTTGACAATTTTAATGAGTTTTCATTAAAAGTGTCATTACTCTGTCTAATAAGTGTTTATAACAGCATAATTAATATTTAATGACATTTTAATGACATATTTAGCTTGAACCACTGTAGTTGAGGTCTAGAAGAATATGAATGACGCTGTTATAAAATTCATGACACATTTATAATGCCCTCATGACAATTATGTTTATGACAGATTTATGACAAGTTATGTTGTCTTGTTAATGTCAAGCTGTCATAAAAAAGACATTAAACAATGTCACCTTTGTTGATAGATATTGGTGATTGCATCACCAGTTGTGGCACTTACATCATCAAAAGTGACCGAACTACAATCAGACATGCACCGAGAACTAACCAAGCTGTGGATTAAAGCTAATAATATTGAAAACAATGTTAAATTTCTTACACGGAGCAATCGTTTCGCTTCACAAGACATCAGTTTGTCACCAGGAGCCAGGGCTATTGATTTGGACTTGTTTGTTTATTTTAACCCTTTAGATTTAGGCCTGTTCAAAAAAAAAAAAAAGTTTGTGGCTTTTGTATGGAGTTCTATAGAGTAACAAAGCAGATTATATAGTGTTTGCATAAGTACACTTACTATGTTTACTATGTTCTGAGAGCTGAGCTGCTTATTTAGATTTTCTCAGACATATTAAGATGATTGAAGCAAAAGTCTCTCTCTCACTCTCTCTTTCTCTTTCTCCTTCACACTCACAAACACACACACTATACTCCATATAAAAGCCAGAATTTTTATTTATTTTTTTAACATAGGCTCATTGTGAATACGTACCCCCGTTTACATATCTGGAGATAGCAAATTATGTAGCCAAAGGTATGTATGGTTGTATATTTCATCTTTAAAATAAACGCTACAGGGCAGCATATCTGCTAACACTCCCGCTTTTTTTCCGGCAGTCTCCCGTATTTCAGACCCATCTCCAGCCACCCTCCCATTTTGTTATTTCTCCCGGAAAACCCATGTTACTGCCACCTCCACCATCCCCCTGTCCACCGCCACCCGTCGGTGGACTTGGGAGGCGGAGTGGAGGTGACATCGATGACAGGCTTCCAGACTGTAAAAAATGCAGGGTTCAACACTGTTTATTAATGCTGTCCCAACACAAATCGATTAAGTTAACTTAACACTTTTGACAAATCTATGTGGATTGAAAATAAAAAATTAAGTTATCAAAATGAAATCTTAAGAATTGTGTTGTTTCAGCTCATTTTACATACATAATTTTAATAAGTAAATAAAATAAAAAAAAATTTGAGTGCAGTTTGGCACAGAACGGTTCCAGAAAGCAGTTAAAACAAAAGCCAAAAAATTTCAAATAAACAAGTAAATAACAGGGTGAAAATGTAAGATCTGAAAATGTGGTAAAAATCAGGCGGCCGTGAGGGCTTTTCTTTTTCTGGATTACTTTTTAAAACACTATCGGTTGGGTTTAGGGAAGGGGGTGGTTGGGTGGGGAGATCGGTCAGTCAGTCAATCAGTCGACAGCAGCCTCTGGTGGATTTACACAAGAAAAGCAGGCACGAATGGCACTCTTGAGAGAAATTTAAGATCTGAATAAGCATACACAGCGGCCTCTGGTAGATCTGCAAAAACAGAAACTGCAAAAAATTCTACCTTCTGGGACATATTTCATGCTCTCCAGAAATGTAGATGGGGGTACCTATCCATAATGAGCCTGGCTTGTTTTGTTTTTTTGCACTGTAACTGATGATCAACAGTACAAATCTGACCTCTTCCCAAGAGGGAAAAGCAGAAACAATCAAGAATGCATGATTATATGGTGTCATGGCTTTGCATTAATTAAATATCATTATAATGGAAGTCAATCGGGCAAAAACAGCCACCAACATAACAAAAGGGTAGTCAATTTGCCCAGAGTGTATTGTTGAGTTCCTGAACGTTTTCAAAACATTTTCCCAAAATATGTGTCAAATTAAGGTTCGTCACCAAAAAAGCATCCCATTTGCTGAAAAGCAGAGAAAGTTGTTGATAAATTAAGACTCAAAATCACCCCAGAGTGGATGAAAACATCTCCAACAAAAAAACCCTGTCACCATTCACTGCCATTATAAGAATTACCAAAAAACCACAGAATCAAATTCAGCTCAAAATGCTTTTTAATGTTCTACTGAAGAAAAAAGCATCACCTACATCTTGCATGACCTCTAGATGAGTAATTTAACAGGAAATTGTACATTTTTGTGTGAACTATCCCTTTAAATCTGTATGTATCGCTCCTCCATTAGGGCATAGGTTGAGTTTTTCCATGACTTTCCGTCCCTGTGGAGTAACCCGGGGTTGAGTGTCTAGCTCAAGGGCAAAACCTCTCGTCTCTCGCAGGATCTTATGTTTACAAGCTTTAACCATGACAGACTCTAAGACTCCTGTCTACTACTGTAGACAATTACTGTAGCCGATGAACAAACAAATAGCTTCTTTTTGCTTGATCACTTTCCTTTTGACCCACTGTAGCCTTCTTTGGGCCTCAAAACTTACTATCTTCAGTTTTTTTTACTTCGAACAAATCAACCTTTCTGGTCATCTCAACTTACATCAAAAAAACTTGCATAAAATATTAAGCTAAACTTTGTATACACTTTGTAAAAGTGAGATTAACTTTTTAAAATATGTAAAATAAAAATATTCATTGTCATGAGAACATTAGTTCTCTGGATAACATTTTAATTGACAGCCTGTTCATAAGACTGTCATGACACCTTTATACACTACCTGACAAAAGTCTTGTCGCCTATCCCAGTTTTAGGAACAACAAATAATAACTTGACTTCTAATTGATCATTTGGTATCAGAAGTGGCTTATATGAAAGGCAAAGGCCTCTAGATTACGCTTATTTTACCCAAATAAAATATGATCATGCCTTGATTTTTAATGATTTAATTAGGACAGTAAGGTCTGACTTTGCTTAGGCAAAAGTCTTTTCATTTAACAGAAATAATGTACAGTATAGAATATAAAGTCATGGTGCAGTGAATAAAGAATGACTATTGCGTATGACTCCCATGAGCTTGGAGGACTGCATCCATACATCTCTGCAATGACTCAAATCACTTATTAATAAAGTCATCTGGAATGGCAAAGAAAGTGTTCTTGCAGGACTCCCAGAGTTCATCAAGATTATTTGGATTCATCTTCAATGCCTCCTCCTTCGCCTTACCCCAGACATGCTCAATAATGTTTATGTCTGGTGACTGGGCTGGCCAATCCCAATGTTGTGCGAATGACAGCTGTGATTAAGTGTCATTCACTCTGTTATGTCATTTTAGATGCAAAGGTGACATTGTTTGAAAGGTCTTTGTTATGACAACTTGACATAAATATGTCATAACTTGTCTTCATCATTGTTATGACAATTTGACATTACCAAGACAGTGTAACTTGTCATAAACCTGTCATAAACATGATTGTCATGAGGTCATTATAACTGTGTTATGAATATTTCTCTGATCACTTTTTGTCAGTGGAACAAGCTGAATTTGACATGAACGTTTTCATTAAAAGTCATTACTCTGTCTAATAAGTGTTTATAACAGCATAATTAATATTTAATGACATATTAAGCTTGTTCCACTGTAGTTGAGGTCTAGAAAAATAAAAATAACGCTATCATAAAGTTCATGATACATTCATAATGCCCTCATGACAATTATGTTTATGACAGATTTATGACAAGTTATGTTGTCATGGTAATGTAAAGATGTCATAACAAAGACATCAAACAATGTCACCTTTGCAATTAAAATGACATGAATGATCGAATGACACTTAATCATACACTCTTAGAAATAAAGGTATGTGAGCTGTCACTTGGGTGGTACCTTTTCAAAAGGTACACATTTGTACTTAAAGGGTCCATATTGGTACCTCAAAAGTATATATTAGTACCTATAAATTTTAAAAGGAACACTTTTGTACTTTTTAGGTACCAATATGTACCCTTGAGGTATTAATATGGACCTCTTGAAAAGTTACCACCCCAGTGACAGCTCACGTACCTTGATTTCTGAGAGTGTAGCTGTCATAAGCATGTCATAAAATCTCATTCATATTCATAATCTGTGTCATGCCATGATTATAAACCATGTTCATGACCATGTCTTATGAACACCCCCTTCAATAAAGTGTTACTGTTCTCTCTATTTATCTGTATTAAAATATTATTATATATATATACACTTTTGACCCCCTTTTGCCTTTTGAACTGCCATAATCCTTTAGGGCATGGGTTCAACAAGGTACTGGAAATATTCCTTAGAGACTTTGCTCCATATTGACATGATAGCATCACGCAGTTGGTGCTGATTTGCTGGTTGCACATCAATGATGCGAATCTCCCGTTCCACCACATTCCAAAGGTGCTCTATTGGATTGAGATCTGGTGACTGTGGAGGCCATTTGAGTACAGTGAACTCATTGTCATGTTCACGAAACCAGTCTGAGATGGTTTGTGCTTTATGACATGGCACGTTATCCAGCTCGAAGTAGCTATCAGAAGATGGGTACACTGTGGTCATAAAGGGATGGACATGGTCAGCACCAATACTCAGGAAGGCTGTGCCGTTGATACGATGCTCAAGTGGTACTAATAGGCCCAAAGTGTGCCAAGAAAATATCCCCCACACAATTCCACCACCAGCCTGAACCGTTGATACAGGGCAGGATGGATCCATGCTTTCATGTTATTGACGCCAATGTCTGACCCTACCATCAGAATGTCGCAGCAGAAATCGAGACTCATCAGACCAGGCAGCGTTTTTCCAATCTTCTATTGTCCAGTTTTGGTGAGCCTGTGCCAATTGTAGCCTCAGTTTCCTGTTCTTAGCCGACAGGAGGGGCAGCCGATGTGATCTTCTGCTGCTGTAGCCCATCCGCCTCAAGGTTAGATATGTTGTGCATTCTCTTTCTGCATACCGCGGTTGTACTGAGTGGTTTTATGAGTTGCTGTTGGCTTTCTATCAGCTGGAACCAGTCTGGCTATCTCCTCTGACCTCTGGCATCAACAAAGCATTTGCTCCCACAGAACTGCCACTCACTGGATATTTTCTTTTTTTCGAGGCATACTGTGTAAACCCTAGAGATGGTTGTGCATGAAAATCCAAGAAGATCAGCAGTTTCTGAAATACTCAGACCAGCTCATCTGGCACCAACAACCATGCCTCGTTTAAAGTCACTTAAATCACCTTTCTTCCCCATTCTGATGCTCGGTTTAAACTGCAGCAGATTATCTTGACCATGCCTAAATGCACTGATTTCATTGGCTGATTAGAAATGTGTTAACGAGCAGTTTGATAGGTGTACCTAATGAAGTGGCCGGTGAGTGTATATTAATATTAGAATTCCTCAAAACCTTTAATCAAAATAACTGCCCTTACCTCTTTGATGACATCACTTATCTGATTGGTGTTGACTTAAACAGGAGGGCGGAGTTAACCTGTCACTCACGATAGATCCACCAAAAGAAAAACCACAAACATCAGTTATCTATAGACAACATCGAGTCTTGGCCACCTTTCTCATCCAAAAAGCCATTTCACTTTGCTGGGCATAACAGAAGGAAAGAAAATACTACCCCATCTTTCTGTTTTTATTGTAACCCTCAGTGTTTCCTGCAGGGAATATGAGAAGTTAGATTAACAGCCCAACCGTGTGGCTTTTGTGCTGAGGCTATACTGCAAAAACTCTGTGTGGCCTAACTTAGTCAGTAGCATCATTCAGTTTTCAAGATAGATTTGGCTTTATGATGTTGTTTTGATGTAAAGCACAGGGTATTTAAGTGAAGTTGATTCATAAGCTAATTTCGAGAGGATCACGTGCTTATGATTTACCACAGCCGGTCTCGCATTAACTAATCATGATTTCCCAATCATATGATTCCCCATTTACTATAAATAACCACAGTTTTAGTCCACAATTTTCTTCGTATGGAAGAAACCCCCCCTTCCCTCCCCCTTCTCCTCCTTTTCATAGATCTGGTGGCACGGCGGCCCAGTGGTTAGCACTGTTGCCCCACAGCAAGAACACTGCTAGCCCTGGTCCTCGCCAGAATGGTGAGTGTTTCTGTGCAGAGTTTGTATGTTCTCCCCATGTCCTCCGGTTTCCTCCCACCCACAAAGATATACTTAATTCAGGCACTAGTCTAACTCCCTTCCTCATCAAGTGTTTCCTTAGCTACCGCAGCCGGGGAGTTCACTCTTCGAACAGGAGAGAGCCCTGGGCTCGAGGATCCCTTAGGCTCAGGGCTCTCTCCCGGGACAGCATGCCAAACAAGCTTATAATAATGGCTTTAAATATTATGCCCCTTTTTACAAGATGAGAACAGGGAATCTGCGGGGTCCTAAAAAGTCTTAAATCTCAAAAGCTAAATTTTAGGCCTTAAAAAGTCTTAAATCTACTGAAATGTTGTGTTGTAGGTCTTAAATCTTTTTTAACAGGTCTTAATTTTTCTAAAAGCTTTCCTTACAGTAACGTTTGCTTAAAAGTTTTGCATTTATTTACTGATGAGGACACTGATGTAGTCTGAAGTGATTTGTTCTTGGTAAAGGTTATATGGTTTGTGAATGGATGTATTTGAAAATTAATTAAAAATAAAGATTCAAACTTAATTAATATTATTGTATTATTTAAATGTATTTTAATTTTTATAATTTTTGATAGGGCAGGTGAAAATCTTTTCTAACTGAGATATTCAAAAACAACCCTTAGTGTTTAGCCCTGTATACATCTAAAATTTCATTCATAATGGTCTTAAAACGTCTTTAAAAGTCTTAAAGGTGCTGTATGTAAGTTTTTGACTCTTCTAAAGCATTAAAATACCCTAATATGTGTGCAGATATTTAAGAAACATCCCAAGTGAACATACTTGTTTAACTGAAAAACAATGCTGAAGTCAGATATTCTGCTTTGAAAATGTTTTTTTCCGTGCCGGAACGCTGTCTTTGTTTAGGTAAATTTAACCAGCACAATGCCAATTATAATTCAGCACTTCGGGTTGCCTTGTTGGAAAACAGCGTATTTCATTCATTCATTCGGAAAGGCTCTGAAAGCATGCGTCTGTGACTGAAATGCGACAGTGTCAGTGGACAGTATCAGACGACAAAATGAGACAGATTAAGTTCCACATGAGGTTATTAATTAGCAAATGATATAAATATTATGAACGTAAGCATTAGGTGAGCAGGTTACATTGTAACCGCGTGTCCTAACAACACACTTTGTGACGAGATACGCAGTGATGAGCAATTTGGCTGTTTGCACCAGATGAAACACGACAGAAATTTAATTACAGCCTTTCAGAAGCACAGAACATGCACTCACTCACGAAACGGTAAGGTTTATAATCTGTTTAATACATATTAACCCTCTTTAACATCATTAATGTAGATGCTGAATCACTCATATGTGTTTAAATCAATTTCAGACGGTTTATTGTATTTTCCAGATCTGAGGTGAACTACCTGCTGCTGCTTTCAGTATATGGCAATAAATGTCATGTAAAATGGCATTCAAACTCGCATTGTTAGCATTTAGCACTGAATAATGCACACAAGGTTTACCTGAGGTGATCACTATCATAGGTTTCACATGTTCAGCTGTGAGAAATAGAAGCTGTTTCTAATATATCAATTCGAGGTGTTGGTTAGAACCGAAACTTCTTTTAAGATGAAAAATATTCCCTCTATCGTGTGTCGTTGCTTTTATTTAGAACACAGTGTAAACCACTCGCTCCTGTACTCAATCTGGCATCCCGCGCTTGTGGTTATTTTGATCCAGGAGTGCAATACCTAGTTCAACCACTGGGTGTCAAACTTACATACTGCACCTTTAAATTTAACCTGGTGAAACCTGCAGACACCCTGTGTAAAATACAACACAGGTTTATTCTGAAAACGTAGAGCTGTGGACATTTCTGGAGACCGCGATTTATGTAGCCGGAGGTACGTATGGCTGCATTTCATTTTCTTAAGCGAACGCCACGGGGCGGTATGACACCGTTCCTTTTGGTGCTTACCGGCTGACCGCTTACCTCCGTGTGGAGGCCTTTCCTGGCGCAACCAGTCTCATTAGCTCGTCATGTATGTCAGCGGACTTGAGACACAGAAAGGAGTTGACCACGACGACCAGGTTCGAGTCCGGGGAAAAACAGTTCCAGAAATCAGGTAAGACAAAAACAGAATCCAAAAAAATTAAATTAACAAGTAAATAACATGGTGAGAATGTAGTAAAATCTGAAAACGTGGTAAAAATCAGTCGAGGACTTTTCTTTTTCTGGACGGCTTTTGTAAACCGTTGGTTGGGTTTAGGGAAGTATGTGGGTGGGCGGGTCAATCATTAAAATTGGTTGGGTTTAGGGAAGAAGGAGGGTGGGTCAGTCAATTGGCCTGACACCCAGTCAATCATTCAGTCAGACAGACAGACGGTCGGTCGACAGCGGCCTCTGGTGGGTTTACGCGAGAACAGGGCGGGCGCAAACGACACTCGCGAGAGACATTTGAGATACGAAAAAGCGAACGCATCGGCCTCTCGTGGATTCGCGAAAACAAAAACTGCTAAAATACGTACCTCCCGGAAGTATTTCATGGTCTCCAGAAACGTCCACGGGACTACATTTTCAGAATGAGCCTGGGTTGGCAAAATGTGCTGTCCCTAGATTGTGTGTGTGTGAAGTTTCAGCTCAAAATAGCACACAAATGTTTAACTCTTGTGCTGTTTTGGTGACTGTGGCTTTAAATTCAAATAAGATGATGCCACAGATGCCTGTGTGTCAGCATAGTGACATATTTTAAAATAAGACTAGTGTCCTATAGTAAGGAGCGAGAGATCATCACTAGTGGGCGGGTCTTTTTCTTTCTGATGACATGACAAAGGGAGAATGTCAATCAAACTATTTCTGCAGACTGCTTTTATGAAGTGTGATTATAAAAAATACAATTAATGCATTTTGACCATTATGAGCTGGATATATTCACTGACTGCTGCCACACAACTGTGTTTACACCCCTTATAAAAGTGATTTTTGCATAATAGGTCCCCTTTTTTTATGTGCTCCTATTATATTGTCCACATGGCTGATTGAGATGAGAATATGCCACAGATGGAGAGGATGAGAATCAAATGAGGGCAGGACTGCTTGAGATTTTTTACATCTACCATGTCGATGTCTTCTGGGTGTGGAGCGAGCGTCCCTCAGGCAGCTGTCAGTTCCTTCTCTTCAGACTCCAGTGTTCCCAGCATGCACTGCAGCAGGAGTGACTCATGCAGACCGCTGTTTGCTGTGCTGAGCTGAGCCCCACATCTGTATCGAGCTTCACTTTAATTGATTTATCTTTGAAACAACCATTTAAATACAACAGATTGGGTTTTATATACACTCACCAGCCACTTATTTATCCAACTGCATATTTTTAATCAGCCAATCACATGGGAGCAACTCAGTGCATTTAGGCATGTACACATGGTAAAGACGATCTGCAGTTCAAACGAGCATCAGAATAGGGAAGAAAGCCAGCCTACCTGATTGTTGTTGCTGACCATGTCCATCCCTTTATGACCACAGTGTACCCATCTTCTGATGGCTACTTCCAGCAGGATAACGCACCATGTCATAAAGCGCAAATCATCTCAGACTAGGGCTGGACGATATGGCAAACATTTATATCACAATATATTTCTTAATTTCGGTCGATATGATATAATTCTGATATCGATATGGACAATATTTAGAAGACAGGAAAAAACTTTCAAGAACGCACACAATGGATGTCTGTAGCTACAAATGTTTGCAAACTGAATTTGCCAAGTCTATAATACCTCCAGGCTCTTATAACTTAAAAAAAAAAAAAAAACAGAACAAAAAAAATTATGTTCACTTTTTATTTGTATTTAGCCTTTACAAACAATATTTGCAATAAAATTTGCAATAGAAAAAGAGTTGTTTGAGTATATTCATAATTCTGGTTGCCTTTTATCTTGAACGTGCTTTAAGGATTGTCTGTCTATTTATATTTGTGTATAATTACCTAAATAAATTAAAAGGTTTAACATAAAACTATTTCTTATATATTTTATATTGTCTATTTATATAAACTAATATTTTATCAAGTATATGCAAGGATCGGGTTTATATGTATGTGCATGTGTTAATGCGGGAGTATATGCAAGGATCATGCATGCATCAAGTTTATATGTAGGCTATATGTGCAAGTTTCATACCTTTTTTGAACATTCAATAGTACAGGTGTATATGCGACTAATTTATGAGTGTATATGCACGTGTTGATAATCGAAGTTTGATTTCAATCCTACACGGCGGAGGTGGATGGTGGTGATTGTGAGGCGACAGTTTGGCTTAAACTTTTATGATGCCTCATCTTCTGACTATGTTTTATCAGGAGTAACTGCTTGAAATAGTGAAACAGATCTGATGCGTCCCCGCTGCTAGTCAGCAACACTCTCCGGCATAATTTGCAGGGCACCAAAACTATAAGTTTATCTGAACTTAAAAAAGCCGAACCACTTTCACACCACTGCATTAGTCTTTCCTCTCTTACCAACTATTTCGTCTGCATTCTTGCTTGTGGAAGCTTGTTCATTCACATCTGTATTCAGGGCAGGGTCGGCGCATCCACAGAGGCAACCTAGGCAGCTGCCTAAGGCGACAGAATAGTGAGGGTGGCGTCCGCGAACCCCCGGGTCCTCACTTTCATCTACGAACTGGTCACTTTCTTTTCAACTTTCGGGTTGAGGGCGGCGTAATCGCCGTTCGCCCTGAGCGCTAGTTCAGCTTGCTCCGGCCCTGCTTTAGGGCACTCATTTTGTAGTAAAATACTAATTTGTGGATCTCCTGACTTCCAGGTGCAGCGATCCTGCCGTTGTGGCTGGTGTATTCTGGAAAATTTTCTTACCCCTTGGTTTCTAATGTGTTCCTGAAAAATATCAGTTCGATGCGCTATCTACCCCTTCTCCTTAGCCCTACACCTTCAAGCTAAAGAGAATTGGGACACCCCAATCTCAATTCTCTTTAGCTTGAAGGCGTAGGACTAAGGGAAAGGGGTAGATAACCCATCGAATGTAGATTTTCTAGGACCACACTAAGGGGAAGGGATAAGGGGTAGAATTGGGATTGGGGCTAAATAGTGAGAAAATATTCAACTATCCCTTTACCTAGTATATATTATTTCATCACATTACTTGCCCTCCTGAATTATTAGCTCCCCTGTATATTTTTTTGTACACAAAGAATATTTTTGTTCAGCCCATTTCTAAACATAATAGTTTTAATAACTCGTTTCTAATGACTGATTGATCTTTTATCTTTGCCATGATTACAGTACATAATATTTCACTAGATATTTTTTAAGATGCTAGTATTCAGCTTAAAGTGACATTTAAAGGGTTAATTAGGGAAGTTAGGGTAATTAGGCAAGTCAACAGTGGTTTGTTTTGTAGACTATCGAAAACAAATGTTGCTTAAGGTGGCTTAAATTAGCTTAAATAGCTTAAATTTTTTTTTTACTTTTATTCTAGTCAAAATAAAACAAATAAGACTTTCTCCAGAAGAAAAAATATTATAGGAAATACTGTAAAAAATTTCTATTTGGGCAATTTGGGAAATATTTGAACAAAAACAGGAGGGATAATAATTTTGACTTCAAATGTAATATATGTTATTGTTCTACATCTTTAATAATAAATTAATTAATGTGCCATTTAGCAAAATGATAAAAAGCATGATGTGGATCAATGGTTGACATATGCTACTTTATTTATCAAACTTGTAAAGAGTTGCTCCAACAAGCCGACACCAAAAAAATGGACAATTGTCTAATGTGGCAATAAGATCGTAACTATACTGCACATTTACATAGTGGCCATATTCATCTCTGAAAACACACCAAAAACAACATTAACATTATAGCAGACACTGTAAAAAGCTCATTCCCAGACACTAGACATGTCTACACATGGCACACTTAGCACTGTAATGATTTTTATTTACTACTAGAGAAAATAAGATCAATTAATAGTTTTAACTGGAGCAACACATTAATGAGTGCTAAAAGTCTGTTTAATGGCTGAATTAACTGCTTCCAGAACTCACTATAGTCCACTAGTCAGATTAATCATTAAAGCCCTAATCCTAGGTTTTCTTTTGGGTTTTAATTGGAAAGATATTTTCGGCGCTGCTGTGTTTGGAAGGCAGGGGGCGCCAGCAGATCCACAAGCTGAAATCAACAGCTTGATTTAAAGGCTGATTTATGATAGTTTAAGATGTCTTTTTATTATAATGGTCGTTCTTATATATAATTATATTCTTTAGATTTATTAACCCTTGTAATAGGGATGTTTTCGTTCACTCTGGTGTGATTTTGAGGCTTTTTTGGCCACAACTTTCTCTGTGTTTCAGCAAATGAAATGATTTTTGGTGACAAAGCTTATTTTGACACATATTTTGGGAAAATGCTTGTGAAAAAAACAACAGTACACTCTGGGCAAATTGACTACCCTGTCGTTATGTCGGGGGCTGTTTTTGCCCCATTGACTTCCATTATAATGATATTTTTTGATTGAAAAGCCATGACACCATATGATCATGCATTCCTGATTGTTGGTGGTTTTCCCTGTTGGAAAATACCAAATTTGTCCTTTTTACTGTTGATCATTAGTTACAGTGCAAAAAAAGCTTGGTTTCTGGCTTTTATATAGAGTTATAAGGAGTATAGTGTGTGTGTGTGTGTGTGTGTGTGTGAGAGAGACCTTTGCACACTTACCTTAATATGTCTGAGAAAATCTAAATAAGCCGCTCAGCTCTCAGAACATAGTAAACATTGTACGTGTATATATGCAAGCATACTATAATCTGCTGTGTTACATCATAGAACTTTATATACAAGCCAGAAACTATTTTAACAGGCCTATCTAAAGGGTTAATGCTGCCAACTGATGATCAACAGTAAAATGACAAATTTGACCTTTTCCCAACCAGTGGTGTAAAGTAACTAATTACAAATACTCAAATTACTGTAATTGAGTAGTTCTTCTCAGGAATTGTAATTTACTGAGTAGTTTTATAAATGTGTACTTTTACTTTTCCTTGAGTACATTTTTACTGCAGTATCTGTACTTTTACTCCACTACTTTCCTTCAACCTGCAGTCACTACTTTATTTTTCTTGTCCATGGGGATTAGAAAAATCAGTCCTGAGATTCCTGTCCAATCAAATCACACATACCGTAGAAGGTAAATCACATCATAATGAACTACCTCAAGACGTGTGCACTTTATAATTGCAGCAAACTGCTTGGAAGTATTAAAAGTGTCCATGAAGATGTTCAAAATCTTTACGCGCATTGACCCAGAGACTGTTTAGATGCATGTCACTGATGAGAAGATGACGGATGTTTACTGTATGATGACCGAAATGGCTTTAAACACCCAGCAGGCACAGGACGTCAACATGACGTCTGATTGACGTTGAACCCTAACATCATGGGGACTTTGCATTTTGTTTGGAAATGAAAATCTGGTTGACGTTAGAACTCAACGTCAGGCCAATGTCAATTTTCAATTTGCAACCTAAAATCAACCAATTATTAATGTCTAATGATGTTAACGCTTGACGTTGTTGTGTGAACGTTACTCCTATGACATCTATCAGACGTTGGATTTTGGTTGCCGTACCTGATGAATAAATGTCAGTATTTGACGTCATATATGATGTTGGTTTAAGATGTTGACTCGACGCTGGATTTTGGTCACTTTCTAACAACCTAAAATCAACCAAATATCAACGTCATTTGACGTCTTTGTTGGACATTGAAATAACAATGTCCTTAGATTCTGGCTTGAAGTTTAATTTTGGTCACCTGACATTACAACCTAAATCTAACCTAATATTAAAGTCTTATGATGTTGTGTGCCTGCTGGGTAATAACTAAATGCACTACAGAATGTTACGTTTACACACAGATGCACAAGTTACATGTAAACACATCAGCTTTCACAGCATAACACTCACTACTCACTACTCTTGAGTATTTTAGAAAGGTCTACTTTTTACTCATACTTTGAGTAATATTTACAGCTTTTACTCTACTCGCACTACATTTTTAGGCAAGTAATGGTACTTTTACTTAAGTATGATTTTTTCAGTACTCTTTCCACCATTGTTTGTCACAATAATATACACAGAAGACCCAAATGCAAGTAAAAACAAGATGATTTATTTAAAGAGTCACAACTGGTATAGATCTCACCAGATATAGTGTAAGGCAAGGATGCTCACACCAGAATACGACACGCCAAACAGCGGTAAAGGTTCATCCATGAACCAACTTTGTATAGCAGTCTCTCACGGATATCTCACCAGATATCGAGGGAAGGGAAAGGTAGCGCTATGGAGCAGCTATCAAGGAAATCGTCGAGTTTATCCACGGTAAAGTTCATTAGAAAAGTGGGTTTGGGGTGAAGTCTCTCACAGATAATGTTGTCTTCAGAGTAGGCAGTAGTAACAACAACAAAGAGACGGAGACGTGCATAAGGTCCAATGAAACAGGCTATGTCGGAGAGCCTCCACCAAAGCGGGCGAGAGAGTCTAACAGAAGCAGACACAGGAGTGAACAACAATGAACTGATAATGCTCACTACAAAACACTGAACATATATACCGCGCGGAACGTGAAACAGCTGTGACTGATCATAAACACCTGTGCGTTGTTAGCAGTAACAAAACACGTGACCACCCAGCTGATGAATGTAAACACACATACACACACACACCACGCGGTGAAGAACTTAAACAAGACACACCCACTTCCCACACACACACACCCACACACACACACACACACACACACACACACACACACACACACACACACACACCCACACACACACACACACACACACACACACACACACACACACACACACACTCACACACACATGCAAGAAAAACAAAGATCCACAAACGTGACACTGTTCCCAACAAGGGATACCATCAACAATCAAGAATGCATGATTATATGGTGTCTTTGCAATCAAAAAGGTGATTATAATGGAAGTCAATCGGGCAAAAACAGCCACAAACCTAATGAAAGGGTAGTCAATTTGAACAGTACACAAGGGTTAAGAGATATTCTATTTATTATCAGATTCATTATTCTTCATGAAGGACGAAGGCTGAAATGAGCAGCATGTGTTTTGTTGATTATGTGCAGTTTTGCACTGTCAGCAAATGTGCATGAAGCATTCGGGAGGAGCAGTAATATTAAGAAGTTATTCATGGCTTATCGTCTGGATTTTGTGATTTGACTCAGAAATGTGAACTGTTTAGCGGAGACTGTTGCAAACTTGAAGAACGGATGATAGCGATGATGATTCAGAAGATTTATTTAAGAGGTTTTATTTATATCCACTAGGGCAGTGTTTCTCAACCACGTTCCTGAAGGACCACCAACACTGCATGTCTGTCACACCCATTACAGGTCTTTCAGTCTCTGCTAATGGGCTAATGATCTGAATCAGGCAACATAGGCTCATTCTGAAAACTTACCCCTATATACATTTCTAAAGATTGCGATTTATGTAGCCAGAAGTACAGTACGTATGGCTGCATTTCGTCTTTAAAACGTACGCTACGGGACGGCATGATGCCGTTCTTTTTATAGTGCTTACCAGCTGACCGCTTACCTCCTTATGGACATCTTTCCAGTTTGTCCATTAGCTCACCATGTAAGTCAGCGGATTTGAGACGCAGAGAGTTGACCACGACGACGGGGCTCGAGTCTGGTAAAGATCGGTTCCAGAAAGCAGGTAAAAAAAAAACAAAAGGCAAAAAATAAAATAAACAAGTAAATAACAAGGTGAGAATGTGGTAAAACCTGAAAACGTGGTCAGGTGAGGGCTTGTCTTTTTCTGGATTGCTTTTTAAAACTGTTGGTTGGGTTTAGGGAAGTGGGTGGTTGCTGGTCAATCGGTGCTTTTGAAAACACTATTGGTTGGGTTTAGGGAAGGAGAAGTGTCAGTCAGTCGACAGCAAACTCTGATGGATTTACGCGAGACCAGCAGGCGCGAATGGCACTCATGAGAGAATTTTTTGATCTGAACGTGTACACAGCAGCTTCGAGTGGATTCGCAAAAACAAAAACTGTTAAATTTAGCTCCTGGGACACATTTGGTACTCTCCAGAAATGTATATAGTGGTACGTTTTCAGAATGAGCCTTGGAATCAGGTGTGTTTGGTTAGGGAGACATAAAAAATGAGCAGAGCTGGTGGTCCTCTAGGAACGTGGTTGAGAAACACTGCACTAACTCTAGCGTGAGAAACTACAAGCTACTCATCAGGAAAAGCAGATCAATTACTTTGATACTACACTTCTAAATAAGCAGCTACATATGCAACCATTGACTTCCATTGTAGAGAAAACAAATACTATAGGTCAGTGGTTTCCAGCATTCTACAAAATATTTTCTGTTTTGTTCAACAGAAGAAAGAAACCCAAATAAAACAAGTAAAGGGTGAGCAAATGACAGAATTTTCATTTTTGGGTGAACTATCCCTTTAAGATTACTATTGAAAAATATAATATACATAGGTAAATAAGGATGAATAACTCCACATACCTCTTTCAGGATCTGTTTACATCTGCTGCTGTGGTTTGTTGTGAGCAATGTGAAGGACATGAAAAGGCTCGGATCTGTAGTCAAGTGTATGTCTGCAGAGATGCAGTTGAGTAATTGAAAGATGTTGAGTCATTTCATGCTAAATGCAACACACATAAAAGGCAGGACATCGGAAACGTTTGTCAAATATAAAGAAGTGGTCTCACAGCAAACTAAAACACCAGAAAGGTCACATCTCATCCTCCTTCAAATGTATAACTAACACTTGAAGCAGCTGTTAGACTGTTCAAGCTCATTACAAAGCTGCTTCACTTACAGATGCTGTAAGTACTCGATAGAGAGCCGATGAAACACACTGACATACAGACTCAACTGAGTGTCTTATGCCTGCTTCAGCATTGATATTGCAATGTGATCATTCGCAGTTGTCACATTGGAGAATATGCAATGTTGGCCTCACAGCAAGAAAGTTACTGGTTTGAGTTGGCCATTTGGCATTTCAGTGTGGAGTTTGCATGTTCTCCTTGTGTTTGCGTGGGCTTTCTCCGGGTGCTCCGATTTCTCCCACAGTCCAAAGACATGTGCTATACTGTAGGTGAATTGGGTAAACTAAATTGGCTGTAGTGTATGTGTGTGAATGTGAGAGTGTATTGGTGTTTCTCAGTGCTGGGTTGCTGCTGGAAAGTCGACTGCTGTGTAAAGAATATGCTGGATAAGTTGGCGGTTCTTTCTGTTGTGGTGACCTCTGATAAATAACGGACTAAGCCGAAGGAAAATAAATGAACATGTCTGGATTATAATTGAACATTTGACAAGTGTTTTTGGTGGCCTGTGACTGTATGAGGGTTTTAAAAGCATTCAAGCATGAGAAATTGTACTGTTTGTAACTTTGAACTTTTTTTTTTGCAAAGTCAAAGTCAGCTTTAGGTCCATTCCCAATCCTATCCTTTAGCCCTTCCCCTTACCCCTACCCTTCGTTTTGTGCGTTCCCTTGAATTCTCCCAATTCTCTGTAGCTTGAAGGTGTAGGGCTAAGGGGAATGGGTAGATACCCCTTCAAACAGAGATTTTTCAGGACCACACTCGAAACCAAGGGGTAAGAAAATTTCCCAGAATACACCAGCCACAACGGCAAGATAGCTGCAAGCACATGCTTTAATATATTCATAACCGCATTCGTGTTTTACCGTCATGCTTTAAAAAAAAGCTAAAATAAAACCAGCTACATTTCGCGATCTATAATCCCTAATAATAACTCCTGTACAGCAGTCCCACAACATTCTGACACTCCATTACACTCGAATACTCTGTCAGAAGAGTCTAGTGGCAGAGAATGAGCTTTTTACAGTGTCTGCTGTAATGTTCATGTTGTTTTTTGTGTGTTTACAGATGAATATGGCCACGGTGTAAATGCTCAGTATAGTTACGGTCTTATTGCCACATTAGATCAATATGATAACATAATATATGCCTTCAGTGATTTCCTGAAGATAAATACCAAAAAATAACACAACTGGAATAACTACAGCAGTCGCGATCGTCTGATCTCATATGAAGCAAGAGATGACGATGACATATGATGACGTGTGCAGGTGTTGTAGTGCTGTCCCAATTCTTAGGGGTACATTTTGAAGCCCTTCCCCTTCACACTCGGTTTTAAGTACAGAGAATTGAAATTGCGTTGCTGTCAGACCGCGGGTGCCTAACATGTAATAGTAATACAAAAAGTAGACTTTTAATAAGAAATGACAATAAATACAATTACACATGTAAAATAATCTAAAAATATAAGTAAAAATTAAAATTTGTAAGCAATACAATTAAACTGAAGGGTGCATGGCAAGGAGTTGTGCAGATGCAAGTATAGACAGTATATAGTGCAAAAAGCTTGTAAATATGATCAGGTCTTAATCAGGGGAGATGTACTCCCCTACAGAATCATCCCAATCATAATCTAAAATTAGAAATTCTTTCCAAATTATTCAAGTCATCTGTTGAAATTGTATTCGTATCACAATGTATATATCACAGAATAAAAAAAATATATATATATATATATATATATATATGTTAGATTTTTCCAATATCGTGCAGCCCTACAGTGTATACACGACACAGTAGCTAAACTGTGTAGGCATTATAAAGTTTATTGACCCAATGGTGGGTTTGCATGTTATGCTGAGGTCACACACTGTAACAATATCAGTTAATGAACAGTTTCTGTATATTGTGATTTACGAGTGTTTTCAGTTTATTTATGGTGCTGAATTGCATTATGAGATGTTGATCTCTGCTCTGTCGACTTCCGATTGTGAAAATTCAACTCTACAGTTTAACAAAGTGACTTTTATTGACATTTTAGTAGTTTGAAATCATATAATGCAGTGGTCCTCAACCTTTTTAACACTGCGGACAGGTGAACGCTTGGGGGGACCGTGGGGGGTGTTTTGTAGGTTGTGGATTGCTAGGCGATCATCAACCGTTTTCTCAGAGGATAACAAGCTGACAAAACAGTGCTGTCACTCTGATACAAGTTTTATTTATGGAGAAAATTACAAAGCACTGCAGTGTTTGGGTGTTCTGTGTTTGTCTGAGGTAATAAGTCTATCGAAATGTGTATATTCCATACAATTTGAAGCTGATCGGTCAATTCTTGTCACATGACTCGCGGTGCGCTCGCAGGATTCATTTAACTGGGTGCATCTGCTCTGAAAGGCACGAGCGCGTCACGCTGCGCAAGCCTCTAGAAAGACGTGATATATGAATGGCCCCTTAAAGGCCGCCATCAATTGGGATCCCCAGCAGTTATAACCTCATTATAACAACACAGATCTCTGTGCCTATTCATGCCAGAGTCCCGCAGAAAAAGTGATTGACAGGTGGTAATTTGTGTGTAACTTATCTTCATTTATTTATGGTTTGGTTATCCAGCCTGATGTCACGAGGAAACATAAGTATTTTATGTTTTGTCAGTTTAGTGGCTAATTCGTACGAATACGTACGAGTTGAGTCCTACAAAAATGTACGATTTTAACAAGGAGGCGTGGCACCCAACCCCGCCCCTAAACCAAACCCTGATTGGGTGATGAGCAAATCGCACTAAATGGTACGAATTAGATTGTACGAATTACGAATTAGTCACTAAATCAAAAAGTTACAAATTTTCGTGAGATTGTGCTGGGTTATCGGTAAAACAAAGACCATGGGGGTCAGGTAGTTGAAATGGTAGACTGCAAATAATTAATTCATTATTAATTTAATTTATTATTCATGCCACTGTCCATCGACCAACAAATTGGTTGACATCGCCCAACCCTAATGGCTATACATTACCTAATTTGTCTGTAACATAGTTGACAAACAATACTATAAAAATCTGCTTTCCCTAAAAGTAAAAATAAATAAATAATGTGTTTCAAATTTAAATGTGCTTTTAATAAGATACTGGAAAGAAAGGTTGTTTATAAAGATTTTTTTTCTTGACGTTTTGAAAATGTACCTGTAATTCATATATACCTGTATATATATATATATACACCATAAAACATTATTATGCACAACTGAAACTCTGCAAACTGAGTGCCTTTAGGTTAAGGTTTGACCACAGGGATTAGCAATATGGCCACTTCACTATCTAACAGCAGTTTAAAACGCTTTGATGAGCAATCCAGTAATTACAGAGATCAGTGAGCAAGACTTTCAGGACTGAACCTTTGAGCCAAACATTTAACCTCCATGAGCTTTTTTAGGGTGACCGTCTCTGAGCTGTAAATCTCACTGGAGAAAAAGGTCTGTTTAGTGACAGGTAAGAGATAACATTCATTTCTAACCCTTGCTGGCGAACATGCAGCCTGTTTTGTGTCTTCTCTGTTGCTGGCACAAAATCAATGGCATTTAAGCTGAGGTTTCCAAAAACTCTCCGTCACAGGATTTAGACATTTCCGATTATTTTCAAGTACTGTAAGAACATCTGTTGATCGAAAAACAATTTGGTTTCATATCAGCATGAGGTCTCAAATCCTGCCTCAGATTTGGAAACCTTTTTTGCTTAGCAATAATTTAATTCATTAAATAAGTTTCATCCACAATGGCAGAGGAGAAAATAGAATATATAGGAATTATATACAGTTAAAAGCAAAATTATGTATTTTTCAAGTATACACAAGTGATGCTCAAAAGCCAGGGCACACCAAGCTGACTGTCGACCCTTGGGGTTTGTCGGTCCATCTGCCCTTTGATTGGCCTGATTTAGCAGAATGAATGAAGAGAGCACTTACTGGTTATTCAGCAACAAATCAAAGCGCAAATGTGACGTAGTGAAGTGACATAGGAAGAACACTATAGTGAAGTGACATAGGAAGAACACTATTGAAGTCAAGAAGAAACACAAAAAAGCTGGCTGTAGTTTCACTATTTTTTTTTTAATATTTGCAAATAATATGGATTATTAGATTGTCAGACATATTTGCAGGAGTGGATACCTCTGTGGTGAATGACAATTACTGTGATCATGGTAGTACACACTGCTTTTGTTTACGCTTTGCAGACACACGTCAGATATTCTGGTTTGTAGTTTCAGTTGGCTTTTGTTTGTTTGGTGTGTTCACGGGCAGCTTTTTGGTCCTGACCGAACCAGACGTGAGCCAATGTGAGGCGACAACACAGTTTGGGTTTTGTCGCCGCTAATCCTTTGCTGTCAACTTGCTGCCCCTGCCTTAACTTCCTATTATGTTTTTCTTCTGGAGAATGTCTTATGTTTTTAGTTTGGCTGAAATATACAGAGGTTAGATAAGGAAACTGAAACGGCTAGACCACAACAATTCGTTATATGGTGTAGGGTCTCTTTTTTCAGCCAATACGCTTATTTAACGCAGCTGCCATTTTAAAGAACCAAAGCAAGGCTGCGGTGGGAAGAAACCCGGAAGTATAGGATCAGCCCTATAAACATTACAACAACATGCTGTGGACTATATACCGCCAGCTGTTGCCGCGATTTCAAAACACAGATATGGTGTAGACATCACTTTAATATCATTCAGTTCAGTTTAATTTAAACAATGAAAAGCATATTAGGCGTTAAACAACACCACAATCTCTCCTCCTGGGCTTCAGTTCATGGCAGCAGGTAAACACAGTGGGGGCTTCCCTGCTTGCTTCAGCCTGTGTAACCCGGTGAGCGATAAAACAACGCAGTCCTCTGTAGCACACCCTCGTGTTGTCTGTAATAGTGTTGTCTCAGTACTGAATAAAAAAAAAACGTCCATCTCCTGCTAACATTTAAGCGCCGCTGAGTGCATTTTTAAGCAGCTGATTTGCCATATTCACCAGTGCTCAACAGAAATGACTGTGATTGGTCGTGAAGGTAATCAGTTCGCAGTACTTCACTGAATGCGAACATAGATGCACGAACAGTGGAGTGTTTTAAAGCCGCAAAGATCAGTCATCAGCGGTTCGCTCGTCTGTGTTTGCACTGGGTAAACAGAGGTGAAGAGCGGTGAATTGATGACCTCCATGGCCATTTCTTTCTGTTGAGCGCGTGAACACCATGGCAAATCAGCGCTGTTTCATTCAACAGTGCTTATGTTAGTGGGAAATTGATGGTTTTTAGAAATTTCAGTAACAAAATTCAGTATCTTGACAGGTCTAATATAGTGAACGAATCAGTTTATTAACTTGAGTTTGATAAATAGCAGCTAAAACGTTTGTTTGGAAAAGAAAACGTTAGCAAACTAGTGGCATTTCCCTTAACTTCGCTGAAAATGAGGTCAGATATCCCGTTTTAGTTTTACTTTCCATTCGGAACGGACCTTCGGGTCACTCGGAAGACAGTGAAGTGATAAATTTGTGTTGCTTTCTCTTCGCTGATAAGATATACAGCCAGGTACACAGCATTCCTGTGTGACTCAGGTGATACTTCCGTGCTTCTTCCCACTGCAGCCTCGATTTCGCTTTTTTAATGGCGGCCACGTGAAATCAGTCTATACAGCATCAGTTAATCTTGGGAATGATGGATACAGGTCCTGCACAGTGACCAGAGGGATTTTAAGCCATTCTTCTTGCAGAATAGTGGCCAGGACACTACGTAATGCTGGCGGAGAAAAACATTTTCTGACTTCCTTCCCCAAAGAGGCTCAATAATATTTAGATCTTGTGATTGTGCAGGCCATGGGAGATGTACAACTTCACTTTCATGTTCATCAAACCACTCTGCCACTCTGTCTTGCTGTGTGTATTGATGCATTATCATCCTGATACATGGCACCACCTTCAGGATACATAGTTACTGAATAAATGTCAGTATTTGATGTCATATATGATGTTGGTTTAAGATGTTGGCTCAACGTTGGATTTTGGTCACTTTCTAACAACCAAAAATCAACCAAATATCAACATCATTTGATGTCATTATTGGACATCGAAATAACATTGTCTTTAGATGCTGGCTTGATGTTTAATTTTGGTCACCTGACATTACAACCTAAATCTAACCTAATATTAATGTGTCATGATGTTGTGTGTCTGCTGGGCAATAACTAAATGTACTACAGAATGTTACGTTTACACACACATGCACAAATTACATGTAAACACATCAACTTTTCACAGCATAACACTCACTACTCACTACTCTTGAGTACTTTTGAAAGGTCTACTTTGAGGACTTTGAGTAATAATTACAACAGATACTTTTACTCTACTTGCACTACATTTTTAGGCAAGTAATGGTACTTTTGGTTGAGTATGATTTTTCAGTACTTTTTCCACCACTGTTAAAATTTCACTGGAGGATGAATTTCCCAGTGATGGGTTGCGGTTGGAAGGGCGTCATATGCTTAATAAGTTGACAGTTCATTCCGCTGTGGCAACCCCAGATTAATAAAGGGACTAAGCCTGAAAGAAAATGAATGAATGAATGGAGAATGAATCATTTTGAGTGTATATAATAACATAATATACAAAAACCTTAACTTTACTTAATGGTTTTTTTTTTATGACCTAATGTTGTGGTGGTGTTTTACAGTGCAGCAGGAAATGCTCCCTCTCTCTGATTAATCTCTTAATGGCCGTTTTTCCACATTACATCAGAGCCCTGAACCCCCAGCAGTCATGTGACCTGCTTAATCACGGCTCGGCCAATCAGACGGAGCTCTATCTGAGGTAGTGCTGTCTCCTGGCAACTCCCGGCATGCTTTTCTTACATGCTGTAAGCTGCGGGTTATTAGTTGTGATCTGCTTAGAGAGGAACCTGGAGGATCCACCGCTCTCACTCGCAACACAACACCTCACACACTCGCTCAAACACAACATATAGACCACTCCAATATTATTATTGGCCCATGAACAGTTTCTGCTTGTCGTCATACTATTTCAGAATTGTAAGAAGATTTGAGTCTAACTAGGCCCAACACGGAATCTACGCGTGAAAAAATCTGCAGATTTCCGCAGATATTTAGCCCATCATTGAGTCTATTTATTTATTTACTTCTGTAAATGTGTGTAAATGTATATTTATTCAGTTTTTAAATAAATTTTAGGAATATTATTGACTAATATGAGAGTGTTCATTTGATTTATTTACAATACAGTTTGTAAAGTCATATATAAAGTCAAGCTATTATTTTTTATTTCATATATTAGATTTTTAGTTACGATACTACCAAAATCATTCCACATAAATCCGCAGATTTTTTACAAAATTCTCAGCAGAAATAGAAAAAATGTCCGCAGATTCTCTCTGGCCCTCACCATAACTAGGGCCAGACGGAATCTGTGGACGTTTTTTGCAATTTCCGCTGAGAATTTTGGTCAAAATTTGTGGATTTATGTGGAACGATTTTGGTAGTATCATAACTAAAACCTTAATATGTGGCATAAAAAATAATAGCTTTTAAGCTTTTATTTAATGTTTACAATGCAAATCCAACTAAATCCACTTATTTAGTAAACAAAGCAAGTCTCTCATATAATATATCTCTACTAAAAGATAGAAAATATTACTTTACAAACTGCATTGTACATAAATCAAATGAACATTTTCATATTAGTCAATAATATTACTGTAATTAATTTAAAAGCTGAATAAATTCAGATTTACACACATTCACTCAAGTAAATAAACAGAATTAATGATGGGCTAAAAATCTGCGGAAAATCTGCGGAATTCCGCACGTGCAGATTACATGTGGGCCTGGTCATAACTAATGTTAACACAGCGGTCATAAACATCTTTATCAATATGTGGAATCTATATATTTTGGATTATCAGAAGCTATGGAAATTCATTCATTTGTTTTCTTTAGGGAGGGCGACACGGTGGCTCAGGGGTCAAACATCAGACATTAAATTTTCAAACCCTGGCTACGGCCATTTAAGAGGATATTTCATGTGTAGTAACGATATTCAACATAATTAATTAGTTTATAAAACAGCCAAATTGTTTGAATAAACTTTTGACATACAGTTGAAGTCAGATTTATTCAGATTTTTTGAATTTTTTCCTTTTTTTAAATATTTCCCAAATGATGTTTAACAGAGCAAGGAAATTTTTACAGTATGTCTGATAATGTTTTTTCTTCTGTAGAAAGTCTTATTTGTTTTATTTCGGCTAGAATAAAAGCAGTTTTAATTTTTTAAACACCTCTTTAAGGTCAATATTATTAGCCCCTTTAAGCAGTTTTTTTTCGATAGTCTACAGAACAAACCATCATTATACAATATCTTGTCTAATTACCCTAACCTGCCTAGTTAACCTATTTAACCTAGTTAAGCCTTTACATGTCACTTTAAGCTGAACACTAGTGTCTTGTTATTAGAGATGAGTTATTAAAACTATTATGTTTAGAAATGTGTTGAAAAAATCAAAACAAAGGGGCTAATAATTCTGACTTCAACTGTACAAAACTAGTCGGGTTTAGATATGTTTATGCCAACCCAGGCTCATTCTGAAAACGTACCTCTATACACATTTCTGGGGGCCACGAAATGCATCCCGGGAGGGGACTTGCCTGCTTTATAGAACTGTTCTTCACCAGACTCGAACCCTGTTGTCGTGGTCAAGTCCTCTCTGCCTCAGTCCGCCGACGTGCATGATGAGCTAACTGGACAAACTGATTACAGCATGAAAGTCATCCACATGGAGGTAAGCGGTCAGCTGGAAAGCGCGAAAAGGTACAGCGTCGTACCGCCCTGTAGCGTTCGTTTAAAAATTAATTGCAGCCATACATACCTCTGGCTACATAATTTGCGGTCTCCAGAAACGTACATAGGACTACGTTTTCAGAATGAGCCTGTGTTGGTTTATTCATATGTATTTCAATTTTGGGGGTGGAACGGTGGCTCAGTGGTTTAGCAATCACCTCAAAGCAAGAAGGTCGCTGGTTGGAGTCCCAGCTGGGTCAGTTGGCATTTCTGTGTGGAGTTTTAATGTTCTCTCCATGTTGGCGTGGGTTTCCTCTGGGTGCTCTGGTTTCCCATCACAGTTCAAAGAGTGATAGGTGAATTGGATGAAGTAAATTCGATGTAGTGTATGAGTGTGTGTATGGGTGTTTCCCAGTACTGCGTTGCAGCTGGAAGGGCATCCGCTGTGTAAAACGTATGCTGGAATAGTTGGCAGTTCATTCCACTATGGCGACCCCTAATGAATAAATGTACTAAGTCAAAGGAAAATTAATGAATGAATACACACTGGGAGAACATGCAAACTCCACACAGAAACGCTAATTGGCCCAGCCGGGGCTCGAATCAGCGACAACCTTGCTGTGAGGCGACAGTGCTGACCACTGAGCCACCAACCCGCCTGCTTGATAACAGGTTGTTATTGTTTACATTACTCAAAGTGGTCTATATTCTTCAACACAGAGACGTTGAAGTACACAGTTAGTCACTTAAACTAATGTTTGTGGAAAGTTTGGGTTACAAATCTAATAGTTATCATATAGCAGTGCATTAAAGGTGCCATATACTGCATTAATAAATGTTCTCTGATATCTACACAATATAGGTATGTGGCTTAGGTAAGTCCGAAGATTATCCTTAAACAGTTGTGCATGCTTTCAGAGTCTTTCTGAATAAAATACTGCTGAATTATAAGGTGCTGAATTATAATTGGCTAAACTGGCATTGTGCCGGTTAAATTTACCTAAATAAAGACAGCGTTCCGGCACGGAAAAAACATTTTCAAAGCAGAATATTTGACTTCAGCATTGTTTTTCAGTTAAACAAGTATGCTCACTTGGGATGTTTCTTAAATATCTACACACATATTATGGTATTTTTATTCTTTCAAGAGTTCACACTTAGCTGATGATTTATTATAAGCTTGTTTGGCATGCTGTCCCGGGAGAGAGCCCTGAGCTCATGAGATCCTCGAGCCTGGGGCTCCCTCCCCTTTGCAAGGCGAGAGGGGAGATTGAGCTCAGGTAGATCTCAAGTACTCCCCTATTGTGGTGATTGAAGAGCAAATAGTAATTCTCTTTAATGATATAGGTACAATATATTGAGCATATCTATAGTGTTGGTTAATCAATAACTTAGGTTGCATGTTTTTAACCGGTGGGAGGAAACCGGAGGACCCGGGGGAAACCCACGTGAACCTGGGGAGAACTTGCAAACTCTGCAGAAAAATGCCCTCTGGTTGGTAAAGCCTAGAACCATTGACATTCTTGCTGTGAGGCAACAGCACTAAGTGCTGGGCCACCGTGTCACCCGTCTAGAAAGAGGAGGAGAAGGGGTGGATGGGGGGATTCTTCAAAGCGAAGATAGCAGTGATATGAAACCCAGGGTATTTATAGTAGCTTAGGGATCATCTGATAGGTGCGTAGTGAATTGGATAATGTGGGTCCAGCTGCTAGCAATCATAAGCACGTGATCCTCTCGAAATTAGTTTATAAATAAACTTCACTTAAAAGAGTCAAAAACTTACATACAGCACCTTTAATGTGATCATGATTAGTTTTAACTACCTTTTCAGCTTGCTGGAATGCACTGTGAAACACTGAAATGACTGTCTGGATGCAGCAAGTGAGCATTTAGGCAGAGCAAATCTTTCAATTAAACTTTTTCAGTCATTTCACAATCTTGGTGCATTTTTGCAAAAACGTTTTGCATGCATTATGGATTCTCTAAGACATTTTTTTAGACATTATAAAACTTTTCAAAGGGGAATTATATCAAATCAAAAGTCTGTTTTAAATTACAGATCTCAGTGTATTCATGAGTTTTGTCTACCGACCTCCAAACGCATGCATGCATAGGATATTTTTAGCAGCAGTCTCTGAAATCTGCTTACTATAATAGGTTTACATATATGTGCGGGAGTTTCATTCACCAACAGGCACTGGTTAACCCTTTACAAAGAAAACTATCCATATAGCTTTTCAAGAGAAACTGACATTGTGTACTAGGTAGAGCTGTGCAAAATGATCAATACATCTAACTATCACGATAATTTATTTTATGATAGTGTATCGATAGTCCAACCTCAAGAATCGATTCAAGTTGTGCCAAATGACCTCCTCCTCCGCTCCTGTAGATGTCGCTAACTCGCGATCAACAAAACGCCAAGTAGTTCGGTATCAGAAGTAAACAAGAGTGAGCATGGTGGAAAACATAAAGGTGCCTCCAGCTTTTAGAGCTGACGTGTGGCTGCACTTTGGTTTTAACGCTATTAGGGTTCGGTCGATAGACGATGCCATCGTCCATCGCTGATGGCCTATAGACATCATGATGCTGAGGCGGCATCACCGATCCTCCGCTTGGCCCCCGTTGCAAACCCGCTCGTGAAAAACACACACTCAGGCTCCGTTTACACTGATACAGCTTAGTTTTAAAATGGCATTTTAGAACGAAAATGATCCACATCCAAACTGGCGTTTCACCAAGCATTTCTGAACAGCCCTCCATCTGCTGAAAACGCACATCACGTGACCACACACACACACACACACACACACACACACACATACACATACAAACACACACACACACACACACACACACACACTGTCATGCGCTCGTCTGAGCTCCAGAGAACAGTGTAAGGACTATATTTTATACAGTCATTGGTACGGACAGTTTATCAAGGATGTACCGCTGGATCGCGTCTCACTATACGTTAGTTGATAAACGGGATATTTAATTAATCTAGTCTCTATCTAACGACTCTTCTGTCCTTTGATTCTCTCAGGTAACGTGTCACAGCATCAGTACACCGCTTCAGCCAGCAGGCTGAGCACATTGTAAAACATCTGAAATGTTGTTTTGGTCATTGTAAAACACCTTAATCGTTTCAGTATTAATGTTATTATATTATTAATAACCTCCAGAACTGTCTAGAGCATCTGTGCTTCGCGTCTCATGACTTTAAACACTACCGCGGGTTCATTGCGTATCGGCATTTTCTTCTGAGGCGCAAGTCATTTATTAAATGAAGAAAAGTTTCATGCAGCTTTTCCTATCGCAGCAAATTTAGTTTTTGCTGTTGATATTTGGCGCTAGTTAAACAGGATGTGACGATTGTATTCTCATTGACTCGTTGGATAGAAACGCTGCTTTATTCGCACTTTCTTTTATATGGACTTATCTTGGAAACACCGTTCTTTATGCGTTACTTAGCAAAGACTTAATCAGTCATAGCTTTAGAGCTTGTTAGAATGCAAAATGCAGGATATACAGATTAAAAATGTATTCAGCACCTCCCCAAAGAGGCATAAGATATGTTTATTTTTCTCTTTTGTTAATTTATCATGTTTATTCAGAAATTTGTTGGGTATGTTTTTAATTTGGGGTAACACGCACATGTAGACTGCTGAGTATTGTGTTCAATGCAGATTTAAAGATCGTGTCTTATCACTCAGCTCTTACTGCGATTTCTCTGAAGCAACAGTACTTTATTAAACATCATCTGTTCATGCAGTGCTTAATTTTAACTCTTGGCTGTGTTTTCATTTACATTATTGCTTCGGATTACAACACAATACATCTCTGTTGGTCTCTGAAATGAAAAGTTGCTATTTTCGTGGCTGATATGGCTAGGAACTATGCTCTCTTCCTGGCGTAATAATAATCAAGAAACTTTGCTGCAGTACCATGACTGCAACAGCGCAATAATATTACA
>CAIGQZ010032598.1:4688077-4709447 GCA_903798205.1 Danio tinwini
GAAACTTTGCTGCAGTACCATGACTGCAACAGCGCAATAATATTACACAACACCTTAAAAAAGTCCCCAGCTAGGTAAGCTAACAGCGCTATGTAATATCTTTCCGCCTGCTGCAGCCATGGTACAGTAGCGGTCTCTTGGTTTTTTTTTTTTAAGCGAGATGCTAATGGTCTAATCCGATGCAATGATTTATGCTAAGCTAAGCTAGAAGTGCTCCCACCAGACCCAAAATTCTGTTGAATGATTAAAAATGGTAAACCTCGACTGTTAAACTCTCAGAGAGCAGTAAATGAGTGCTATTTTCAAACAAATTTAAGTGACCCTTTACAATTCAGATTTCTAGCATAAAAATAAAAGTAAATACTCTTAATTACTAAAATATTAAAATACCAAATAATTTTGACACATACAATGTATTTATTTTTTAGCTATTCCCAAATATATAGCCATTCAACCCAAAACTGGTGCAGGATCACATTTGTGTTTCCTTCTCTGGAGCAACCCAGCAGTTTTTTTTATCCCAATGTCAATGCTCGGCAGTGTGTTTGTGTTTCGGCCCCTGGTCTCTCGCTCCTCCCTGTAACCCCTCGCCTCATGCCGTCTAAGCCATTCAAGTGGAGCAGTGCAGGATTATCCTCTTCATCGGCTCCAGACACTCTCCAGGACAGACACGCTCGCATAAAGACATCCGGACCTGTGTTATGATTTCTGGAGCATTTCATCCTTAAAAAGGTCCTACTATTGTTTGTGAATGGGTTCACCGTTGGTAAGTTCACCATTAGTTTTTATCGAAACAAAACGCTAGAGTCATCGTGAGTGGTTTGCGGTCGGCTCTGCAACAGCTACTTTTTTAAGTTGGAGTCGATTTGTGATTTTTAAAACGTTATTTAATCAAAGTTTCAGAACAAACACTGCACAATTTGAATGCTTTAAACGTTTGGAGAAACATCTGAAATGTTTTGTACAGTTTTTTATTGCAGACTCTGCTTTAAAAATATCAACTGTAAAACTTGATTTCATTTTTTTTTCATTTAAAGAAAAGTTGGCAAAAACATTCTGAATGCACTTGAAAGGTTACACTACAATGGATGTATCATGGATGTTCTTTGTGCCATCTAGCAGTCATGATTAGAGTATTAATAAATGTTTGCTTTATATCTTTATTTTGATGCTCCACCAACATACATTCGACTGACTTGAAATACACATTCGCAAGTGCCTTCCTTTATTCAAGTCTAACTGTGACCCTAACAGTCTGCTAATACTCTACTAATACTCTAATGAGAGCTAATTGTCTAAACAGGTCTTTTAAAATAAAGCGTAAGCATGTGAAGTTCTTCAGTACTGTTAAAAATTGTATAATCAGACTCTAAAAAAACGAGACCTTTCCTGGCTTCATTGGTTTTCCATGAAAGTTTATTTCAGTGTGAAGGATGTTTTTGCTGGGAAAATGGAAAAGACGTGACATTTACACTGCAGAGAGCCTCTCTTCTGTTCTCTGACACATGAAACGTAAGATTATAATGTTCCAGATAAAGCAGAAAGAGCCATTCTGTACTAAAATGTCAATGAATCGTCCAAATAAAGGATAAAAATAAGAGAATACATGGAATCAAAGTATAATCTCAAGCAGCCAGATCAATATTAAAATGTCATATATCCTTCATAATCAATCTCTTATAATGGTGTGATTTTATTGAGCTCATCTGTCGGCATGACGCTGGTATAATGCAGAGATTGTGCAAAAATATTCACATGACTATGACTGGATGCTTTCTGAACTGCTGTTTTCTTTCATCATTTTCATTCATCTAAACATCCTTCTCAGAAGTGTGACCAGCATCTAAATGACTGTTATCACGATTTCACCACCATTTTGTTATATCAGATCATAGAGTGACAATACACCGTTATTCTTATTCTTTATGTAAAGACCAATGAATATGGACTCTGTTCATGAATTATTAATATTATTAGTATTATTACACATACTAAAATCCAACTGTCGTCCTGACCCTGAACACAGTGGTATTGCCGATGGCAGTTTTTCTTTTGTGTTTCTATGATTGTTGATTAAATGGTGACCATAAGTGAGACATGAGCTGATAGTTTGTCTGTCACATATCAAGGGGGTCCCTGCTAGGGGTTTTTAATACACATATTATGCTGTTTATATTGCCATGTTACAAAATACATTGTTTATAGTAGTACTTTTTCAGAATTTATGTGAGCGCAATGTTACAAGCAATTATCGGGATGCAGACACAAACATGAATAACAGCATCAGGAGAAACTCGCAATTTTGAAAGAACAACGTTTACATTTTGCATTTTATTTAGCGTTTTTTTATTTATTTTTATGTTGAACCTGTTTGTATCTTTATATATACTTATATATGAGCAATATCACACGAGTAACAGTGCGATAAAGCTTTGTATCGGCACTGGTGGAAAGCGTATGTTGGCTCAAGGCCACAGGCCAATTGTCTTAGTGTCCCCGGAAGTGCCGATACACAGTTCGACAGCATAAACCGTTGCTAATTCACCAATGTCACTATAGAGCTAGTATTTGAATGATTCTCTAGCATAATGTCTAAAGACATGACAAAACAGGTTATCTGCTCACGTTTTAAGATTATAAGGTTGAATGGCATGAAATGCCATCAGTCTACAGAAATTTTAAAGTATTTCTCTGCTGCAATCAGGAGATCACAATAATTAACCCAGAGAAAGCCAAAGCGAAGCAAACACTACCAAATTACTATAGTATAAATACAGCACTATGACATACAAAAGAGAGAGATCTACTTAGAATGTCACTTACCTGATTTATAATGATTTGGTCAGCTGTAATTTGAAATTTGCGCTGTGATTTTCTCTTTTTAAGGACTAATTATGTATCTTATGGTGGAACGTCAACCATCAATTTGTTTGCTCAGTGACAGACATGGACATCTGTAATCTAGTTATTTGCCTTAATAGACAATAATATAATTAAGGTGTTTACGTGAAGTGCTTTCATGTAAGAGTTTCCTGTAATTTTGGGTGACTTTAACTGCAGTTCGGCAGTTTCACTTTAATGAACATTTCTTCATTGTTCAGTTACACAACTTCATGAACATTTCATTCATGCCCACATGACAAACTGGGGTATTAGATGCAAATAAGGAGTAAAGACTGGTGAGAGTGTTATGGAATTTAATAACGCACGCCAAATGGAAAGAAAAAACTTCCGCTTTTCGCAATGTGTGTGTGTGTGTGTGTGTGCGGTCCTTTACTGACAGCCGTGTGTGTGGATCTTGTCAGAAAATATGGCAAAAAGTCCTACATGACGGTAATAGTTTGATTGCGGTCTTTACTTTAATAATGCCACTAATATCTGCATACTCCACGTCTTTATTCCATTTCTGTGTAGTTCAGTTATGACTTTAGTCGGATTAAGGTCATCAAAAATTGCTGTGTGGAGCTTATGTAGGCCTACAGTTCAACATTGATGTTTAACTAAATAAACAGTGAGTAAACACAAGTACATCTTATTGAACATCATTTTTTTCATCACCAATTATCACAGTAGAACAGTTTCTCAAGCAGTTTGTGATGCATTTTGGAAACAGGAGATGAGCCCCTGGTCTAATGCGCCACCTAGCTGGAGAAACCCGTTCTCAAAGACTTACTTTTAGCCATTATTTGGGTAGCACACATTTTTAAAGCATAAAGTGAGAAATATGTTCACATATGAATGAGCACATTTCTGCCTAAATACTTTCAAATGTAAAAAGAAATAGTCTTTATATATATAGTGAATATATATAAACTATTACTTCATTAAATTTACAGAAGTGGCAGTATATCATGTTATACAGTTAAAGCAAAACATTTTTTCCCATTTTTTAATTTTCTAATGTTTAATAGAGCAAGGAAATTTTCACAGAATTTCCTGTAATATGTTTTCTTCTGGAGAAAGTTTTATTTTGGCTAGAATAAAATCAATTTCTTTTAAAAAAACATTTTAAAGTCAATATTATTAACCCACTTAAGCAATTTGTTTTGGATTGTATACAGAACAAACCACTGTTATACAATAACTTGCCTAATTAACCTAGTTAAGCCTTTAAATGTCAGTTTAAGCTGAATACTAGTATATTAAAAATATCTAGTAAAATATTATTTACTGTCATCATGGCAAAGATAAAATAAATCAGTTATTAGAAATTAGTTATTAAAACTATTATCATTAGAAATGTGTTGGGAAAAACTCTCTGTTAAAAATAAATTGGGGCAAGAAATATGCAGGGGGGGGGGGCTAATAATTCTGACTTCAGCTTTATATCATTATCATGAGATTTATTTTTATATCACACATAATAATACACATAATTGTGAAGTTTAGGTTTCATAAGAAAATATGATTTGCACCCTAGACTATGCAATAAAAATCATCAGTCCATAATGTTTTTATTAGTTACTTAAATAGTCATGATGAGCAAACAGCCAATAAACTAGTAAAGGTGTTGAAGACGACTGCCTGTGTCATTATGACTCCGCCGTGTTCAATATGTGTGTCATCAGGCATTGTTGGCTTAAGAAATCTGGGTTTGAGAAACTGGGTTAAAGACTCATTAAACCACATTCACTTCTGCACTGCTCAGGGCTGCAGGTCTCGTGAATATGTCTGTCCTCAGATTTATATTGCTGTGGTATAGAGGTGCTTTAATTCCATTCATATCATATTTGACAGCATTTGTATGTTTTCTGTTGAGAACCGTAGTCTGATTAGTAATGTGGCTATATTTGTAGCTCAGGAAGATTCAGAGATTTAATAATTTTCAAAGATGTAATGTTTTGCAGTAAGGAACAATACAGAAGAAAGATCCATTAAGGGGTGTGTTTCCCGAACAACGATGTAACTCGTGGCAGAACTGTCATAGTAGGATGCATCGTTTGGGAAAAGAACAATGTAGTGACGAGTGTTTCCCAAAACCTGTAGTTTCTCTGTCGCAAATGCATTGTTTGAACCATGTTAGTTATAACGTAAAACGCCCATAATGATGCTCTAAACGGGGTGGAGTAACTACTTCTTTGAAGAAGAACACCATCATTTATTTGAGCTAATTATATTGTTTAACAAGCACACACATTTAAAAAAAAATCCAACATTAGTTTTGGTAAAAACATGCACTCGCTTTCCATATTAATTAAAATATATGTAAATAGCACATATAGCGCCAATGATTCCTTTACAAATATTACTGAGAACATAACTTACAAAAGCTAACACGTATTCTAATATCATATATAAATCATATAAATAAATAAATAAATAATGAGTTATAATGAGCTATTTATTAAATAAAATTTAATATTTATTATTTATTAGGAAATGAAAAAAAATCTACTTTAATAATAATATTATTTATGATGATTATTATTATTATTATTATTAAGTAGAATATTGTTTATTTATTTTTATTTTTTTGAAAAGTCTACTTTTAAAATTTCTAACCAACAGGCCCATGTCATATACAGTACAGATACTTAATAAATAACGTACTATAAATTTAAACGATTAACGTATGCTGTTTTTTGTTTTCACAAGCTTTGGAGACGTAACGTAAATTCCGCTTTTAAATAATAGGTCACATATAGCTTTCGTCATGAGCCACGGCTGTGTTCAAAATGAAATCAATATTTTCAAAGTGCACTGCGAAGGGAGAACACTTGTAAACATAAAGATCGCTAAAACTGAATTTTAAAAATGCTTTGAAAGCAAATTACACCCAAGAGAGATGACTTTAATGCTTTTTTTATCATTCCAAGTTTAAATGTTGGAATGTTCTAAATTAATAGGGGCATAGGGGGGATAACTGGGAATAGAACACAGCCAGGAACTATGCTTCTAACTACAAGCATGTTGCAACAAACTTTGTTTGTAACGATGCAACTTGCAACCTTATTTGGCTAATGATGGTTTTTGGAAACGCACCCCTGGTTATTCCAAGGGCAGTCCTTCGAGGCCAGTTTTTATACAGGCATACAAACAGATGACGAAGCATTGTTATTAATCATTGTTCTAAACTGTTTGTTTGGTAGAATCCTATTGATCATATAATCAAATCGTTGCCAGCACAATATTCCTGCAACTGACACATTCCAACCAATCAACTGATTGAAAACTACAGTGATTATATCAAGAAGCACATATGTTTATAACATTAACTTTGTGTTTCTTTAAGTGTATACATGATAAAATGATACATGATACAATACATGAATACACATAAAATATGTGGAAATTAATCAAATTAATTGATCTAAAAGTACCCTTGCATAGCATGCAGTTGGCGGGCTTTAAATGTGTCAAACAGTAGAGCTTCACACTGAGGACGTTGTGACTGAGATTTTACAGGAAAGTTATTCTGGGTTTTTATCAGCATGTGTTAATGTGCATTTGAAAGTATCACATGGGAAATTAATAAAAGAAATGCTAAATTTTGAATATTTTTTTTATTATGCTTATTTGTTTGATGTTGGTTGCTAGGTTACCAATACTACAGTCAGCTGCTCTAATAACCTGATGGAAACACACCTAACACATGCGTCCTAACAATGTTTCCATCCAAAAATGCGAATTAACTTTATGCGCAAAACTGGATTATTGCATAAAAGACGTGCGAATAAAGCAGTTTCCATCCAACGAGTCACAGCAAACAAAATCGCCACTTTCTGATAATCTGGCGCCAAATATCAACAGTAAAAACTGAATTTGCTGCGGTAGAAGCCGAGAATCTTTTCTTTATTTAATAAATGACTTGCACCTCAGAAGGCAATCCTGACATGCAGTGAATGCGTGGTGTTGTTTGAAGGCGTGAGACGCGGAGCACAGATGCTCTTGATTCTGGAGGTCATTAATAATATAACACTAATACTGAAACAGTTAGTATTTGAATGATTATTTATTTTTATGTTGGACCTGTTTGTATCTTTATATACACTTATATATGAGCAATATCACACGAGTAACAGTGCGATAAAGCTTTGTAGCGGCACTGGTGGAAAGCGTATGTTGGCTCAAGGCCACAGGCCAATTGTCTTAGTGTCCCCGGAAGTGCCGATACACAGTTCGACAGCATAAACCGTTGCTAATTCACCAATGTTACTATAGAGCTAGTATTTGAATGATTCTCTAGCATAATGTCTAAAGACATGACAAAACAGGTTATCTGCTCACGTTTTAAGATTATATGGCTAAACGGCATGAAATGCCATCAGTCTACAGAGATTTCCCATTATTTCTCTGTTGCAATTGAGATATCACAATAAATAACCCTGAAAAAGCCAAAGCAAAGCAAACACTACCAGATTACTATAGTTTAAATGCAGCACTATGACATACAAAAGAGAGAGATCGACTTAGAATGTCACTTACCAGTTTTATAATGATTTGATCAGCTGTAATTTGAAATTTTGTGCTGAGTTTTTCCTTGCCCAAGGACTTATTATGCCACCTCTGTCACCATCTAGTGGCGGAATGTCAACCCTGTTTGCTCCGCTCAATGCCAGACTAATGGCCACCGACACTCTGAATCTCCAAAATTATAAATATTTTAAAGAAGCACTGTCATTATAACTGCATAGTTGCAATCTAAACAACGACATTCTCAACTAGAAAAGCCTCAAAGTACATTATGTTGTCCAACAGCTGCAATATTTGTCAAACTGTTGTGAGTTTATTGATCTGCTGTCACTCAAGGTGGGCAGAGTGATACACAAGGGTGTAGAGCAGAGGTCATCAACTATATTTGTCAGAGGGCCAGAGTTTTACCAGACAGTCTCCTTGGGGGCCGGACCCCCAAGAAGAAAATCCAATAAAAATCTAATTTTGGCTTAACATAGTTTTTTCAAGTAATTACAAAACTGAAGGCATTTGATTCAGGCTCAGTGATAGATATTTTGCCTCAACTGTATGTAACTCAATGTAACTTTAGCCATTGATTAAGCACTGTGAGTAGCCCGTTTCAGCATTGTGATTTGAATTCAAGCCCACTTAACGTTTCATTTGATGTGCAAACATTATTTGTGACCTGTTTTGTTCTGGTAGCAGGTTATTTATTTACCATGCTTTTTTAAGTTGTGCCAGATTGTTTTTCCTCCTTTTGTTATTCCTGAGGCAGACATCCCAAGTCTCCCGGAAGTTCTGTGAGTCTCCCGCAAATGCATAGAGACTCCAGTGCGTCCCCCTTTCGCTCCTCAGATACGTCGCGCATCACTCTCTACCGCATCCCTCCTTGCTCTTCATCACATACACGTCGCGCGCACTCCGCCCACACCCCACCTGGTCTTCACTTACGCTAAAACCTGTTTAAAACAATAAATGCGTAACGCCGCATGGTCTGTCTGAGTCTGTCCTCATTTCGAAGTGTAGCCTAAATATAGTCATAAATGGTGGTTATTCTGACAAGAGACTCAGTTGTTGTTATTTTAAGTTGCTTTAATAGTGTGGACCTCTATTTTCTTTTTGATACTCAATTGATACAATTTTGGAATCCAGTAGCGGGCCGGATTGAACGGCTCAGCAGGCCGGATTTGGCCCGCAGGCCGCCAGTTGATGATCAGTGATGTAGAGGCTGCAATAGTGCTGATATTGCAAAATATATCTCAACTATCAGCCAATCAGATTTGACCCAGACAGAACTGTTGTGTATATATATATATATATGAAGAGTTGCCATCAGAATGCCATCTGAATTATTATTTTTTTTTAATTACCATGTTTTTTTCAGGATCTCGTGTGTAGGTTCAGTATTTTCACTTTTATGGCAAAGTCCTTTTCACTCCCTACACACACAGTGGCGTTTCTGTGTTGAGTTTGTATGTATGTATCTCCCTGCGTTCGTGTGGGTTTCCTCCGGGTGCTCCGGTTTCCTCCACAGTCCAAAGACATGTGGTACAGGTGAATTGGGTAGGCAAAATTGTCCGTAGTGAATGAGTGTGTGGATGTTTCCCAGAGATGAGTTGTGGCTGGAAGGGCATCCATTGCGTAAAATCGTGCTGGATAAGTTGGTGGTTCATTCTGCTGTGGCGACCCCAGATTAATAAATGGACTAAGCTGACAAGAAAATGAATGAATAAACACACAAAAAAAAGCAAATTTTAGAAGAAAATGTTTGACAACATCAATTAAAGGTTTATGCATCTGAACTCTTCATATATTATCATCTACTGCAGTGTCTGGTAGAGTTTTTAGTGTGACTGACCAATGTCTGTTTGTCTCTGTCTCTCTTTAGTGCTTGAGGAAGTCCGCTTTTCTGCAGACGTGTTCAGTCCTGCTCCACATCACCCAGCACCATGTCTGGCTCCTACGATGAATCCGCTGTCGCTGATGAGGCCATGGACAGCTTTTGGGAGGTACGAACCAAAGCCACCATTTCCTTCCTTTAAAAGCCGCACTGCACAGTTCTTCAGCCGCTCATCAATAGTGGCCTTGTGGTTCAGCCAGCTTTGCTTGGAAAACAGAGGGCCGTTGTGTTCACAGTATCACAATGTGCCAAAACGCTCACAATGAGCTCTATTTAAGCACACTGTCGGCCCTGTGATGCTGCCAGAGCCCTTCACATCTCCCTTTGTGAGCATCTGGCAGACGATACAATCTTAACATCGTGTCAGCATTATGTCAGAGCAATCGCATATTCAAATAGCGCTGCCCAGCGAGTGTTTTACTGCCTTTTTTTTTGGTTTGTTTTGTTTTGAAGCTGCGTTAAGCAGATCCTTCAGCACAAGGTCTATTTCTAGTCAGGCACCTGCGCCGGGCAGCACCTGCATCCTTACTGCAGTGTTTCAGTCAGTCTCTGTGAGTGTGAATACGGAGCTGTGTCAGCGTAGGTTTTCATTTACAGGCTTGTATGACTCATCCAAGCTTGTGCGAAGGCCAATGTTGCTGAACATCAGCTTATAAACACTGTAGTAAAAACCGGCTAGAAATAAAACTCTGCTAGAAAGTTGTTTTTCTTTGAATGAATGAAACACTAGTAAAGCCATTACTGCACCCTCAGCACATGAAAGCTATTTATACCTCTGGCGAAACTGAAGAATGAACTCATGTGACACCATTTTGAAGTCACGACATCTATAGGTGCGTTCGACTTCATGCATTGATGGGCAGACATTTTAGACATTTTGTCCGGATTGACGGTGCGCGGATGCCACATGACTGTCAAGTACCGCGACAGCGCTCGGAGATCAGACGACTGATTCAGCCGGTGCAGCATCTGAAGAGCAACTGCAGGAGCTGCGATGACGAAACCGATTTTACACAATTGGCTCACCACATGACAAAAACCACGTGTGTTTTGGGTTTATTATTGGACAAATTCCGATTCACAAATTTCAAAACAAATCTCTATCTTGTATATATCATGCTTATTAAAAGACTACACTGTTAAAAATTGTCCCTTAAAAAAACAGTAAGTAACTGGCAGCACGGTAGCCAGCAAGTTCCTGTTAAATTAACAGCATCTAGCTGTTGCTGTGTAAATTAACTGTAAAATGCTGGCAGCTGCAGTTGCCAGCAATGTACTGTTATTTTACAGTATTTTGCTGTAAAAATACAAGGACTACATTGATATACACAGTACTCAAGTTAACTCATTTTGTTCACTGAAAGCGACTGCCTCAAATTGGTCAACTGCTGTATGAGTTTATGAAGTAATGTGCTTATAAACATATTTACAATGATAACTCTCAGAAGTCAAGCCCCACTCTCTTATATAGAAGCCCCACTTCTTTATGCAGCTCAAAGGACAGAGCTGTCCAGGGAGATGCTTGCTAATACCCAGAGTTGGACCATGAGCCAGATGGCCATTCAAGCTAGGCATAGACCTGGCCAGTCCCGTCCAGCCTAGCACCTACTTGTGCTGCAAATGGAATCATATATCCCGATCAGCATTTAACCAAGGCCGAACCTGGACACTGGCGTCCCACGCGGCAATTTTAACACATGAGAGAGGGATCATTTGTCCCGATTGAAGCCATTTTTAACACACAGATGCAGGAATAATGACCAGCCCATCCCAATAAAGACACTGCATGGCGATAAATGTCCGAACACCATATGACCTTTATTGTTTTAGAAAATTGTATATTATTTATTCAGGAAGATTCAGAGTCCTCTGTTGGTTGACGTGAGCGTGCCCCCTGCCTTTTCTTATTTTAGTTAACTAGAAAAGTTCTGTTTAACCCAAATGTCTTAAAGCTCACAGCAGCACACACAAAGAGGTTGTCAAAGAGGTGCATCAGCAGCTAAACAGCGACTGTCTTTAAATAAAGAAACATGCAGAATAACATCAGCAGTTCATGTTTGACTCAAACACTGGCTCTACTCTCCTCCACAACGGTGACACACAGAAGAAATTTGACTCAGGTTTTACAGAAAAGTACAGTTTTTTCCTTGATTTTACGGGAAACTACTGGCAGATGTGGTTGCCAACAATCTACTGTTTTTTTTACAGTCTACTTCCGTAGTTAAAATTAACATTATATAACTGTTACAATACATTTTTACATCAAATTCAAGGGGGACGTGCCTAACTAAACCAACCCCTCACTCCATTATGGTGACACACAACAAAAAAAAACACCTACATTTCTGTTGCTTCTCACTAAGAATGGTATGGAAGGCAAAGCGGACAGTAATAAGTTGTATCTGCTGTTGTTTGTGGAGTTTTAATGATACTCTGCTGAGACTAAAGGTGTTTTATTTTAGTTAATTCTATTTAATGTTGTAACTGTAGTCACTGTTTGTGTTTATTGTTTCCCTTTTCTTTTTTTTTTTACTTTATTTGTATACATAAAAAAAAAATTTTCATCAACAAGTCATCAACATTTTATCGGCATGCATTTACACAATCAGGATTTACATAGTATCGCGTGAGGCGTGCGGTAATGGTTTTCTGCACGCATGCGTCAGTTTGCTTTCACCAGCGTTGTTTTGGTTGCACATAGAGAACAACAAATGCGTGCAAAATATGCCAAATGTGAACGGTCCCTAATGTCTTATTTCTGCGATTGCCACTCTAAATTTATACAAAACAGATGCTTTAAACATATTAATACTTGTTTATAAATGTTTATTACTAACATTTCTATGAACATGATTTGATTATAACTGCAGATCAATGACAGTGTGACAGTGTTACAGCCTACTGTAACGTCTGCAATTATATCAAATAAATAAATAAATGCAACATATATGAACACATACAGACCCTTACAGTCTCTGATATGTTACCAATTACAGATAAACTACACACAGCAGACATTAAGTCCTTATTTGAGTTCAAAAACAACACACAACATATACAGTAGCCCACAGTCAGAGCTAACCTCTCATCTGTGTCTGTAATCTTCAGCAGCACATGTAGCCTCTGTTAGAGAGTAATTCCGTCATTCAGTTCATAATAGTCCAAAAGGTGATGATAAACATGGCAGTTTGTTCATGATTTGTTCATGGCAAATTGTTCAGGTTGCTGAAACTATTTGCTCCTGTGTTTTGTTGGGCTTCTCCTTTTTTCCGCACTTTACTCTCGCGTTTGTCCTTTTTTTTCTGAATGGATCAGATGTCGAAGACGCTTCATTAATCACACACGTTATTATCATCAGCTCAAGAAGTTCGTTATATCAAATCTAGACGCGATCGCGAGCTCCCTGGAGAAAGTGAAAAACCGCTCGCACTTTTAGACTTTTATACGGCCTTGTAAAACAACAACAGGACACGGCAGATTCTTGACTTTGTGGCTGTTCATCAAGACAACGACAAGGTTTGTTTTAAGCCCGGGTCATCCATGTATCGTTATTATATGCATATAGTTGTTTCGGCTGTGTATTTAAAAACATGGCGGCTCCATTGTTTTGATTCTGGCTAGCTCCACGAGATCGTGACGTATCTCTGTAAACCAATCAGCGTTCAGCTGCGCGTGTAGCTCCACCTTTTGGTACCCTTTCTCGTCTTTGGTACCCTTTAGAAAGGGTGCCGAAAAAGTGGTACGGTACGCTCCGGTTTGGTACGCTTTTGACAGTGGAAACGGCCATAAAAGCGTACTGAACCGATCCGTACCGTACCACTTAGTGGAAATGGGCCATAAGGTACATTTGGTTACTAATATGCACCTTTTAGGTACCACTGTGGACTATTTGGGTACAAATATGTATCCTTTAAAAAGGTACTGCCCCAGTGACAGCTCCCGTACCTTTATTTCTGAGAGTGTATAAATGTAAATAAATGTAAAGCCCTTTGTAGCATATTCAAACAAGAAGTATTAGCCTAAAGAGTGATGTTTAAACTCCTAGAATGTGTGCTTATTGCTTTGTATTTAATAGGCCTATTTGTTTTTGTTTATATTACCCTCTCGTTCCCCTTATTTCTCTCATGCGTTTGTTATATATTTAATTCATAATTCCCTTATTGTTTAAAAATGAACCATAGTTTGTCGAGACTGTATGAACGCCATGTGGTCGGTCATCATGACTGCCGCAACTTTGAGCCCTGAAGTGTCCAGCTGTCCAGGCTTGATGGCTCCGTTTTCAACTACGCCCCGCTTACGCTCGGCTAATCGTTGATCACCGACTGTACAGCCATGGTTTAAGTCGAACACACCTTTTGTTTTGAACTTTAAACAGGGAATCCAAACTAACCATGTTGAATTTGTTAGCTCACATTGCTAGTTTTTGTGCTGAACATTTCATCTGTGGATGTCGTTAAGAAAAAGAAAATTGTTTCCCCGTGAAATCTTTAATTAAAATCTAAAAATGCACTTCCTGTTTGTTTTCAGTTAAATTCTCAGATTAGTCTGAGGTGTTGGGCGTGGCTAACATACTTAACCACACCCCTCCAGCTGTCACTTTTGACAACAAACAGAAATGGTAAGGAGGAAGAGTCAATTTTTAGGTTGTAAAAAACTCTCCTTTCCAGATTTTTCTGAATTAAATGCCTACTTTACTACATCCAATCAGCTTGTAGTAAAAAAAAAACAAGCCACGCCCACTGTTTTCTCATTTAATATTCAGTTTTTCTAGAAACTGCATCACAATACGGAAAAAAAAACAGTAGCAGTTTCAGGTTCATGTGGACTTAATCATTCTTTGTTGTCGTGGTATTATGGAGCAGCAGAGCTGAGCTACCTTCATGGTAACTAAAACCCAGACTAAACTTAAGCGTAACTGACTAGCAAGCTATTCCAGCTTCATGGTACAGGCCCCAGTTCTGTTCTCCACAAACACACTGGAGAGCTGCTTTAAAGCTTCTGTGGTGTTTACACAACACCATTTTCATTCATTCATTCGTTTTCTTTTCGGCTTAGTCCCTTTATTAATCTGGGGTCGCCACAGCGGAATGAACCGCCAACTTATCCAGCATATGTTTTACGCAGTGGATGCCCTTCCAGCCGCAACCCATTAATGGGAAACACACATGCACAGTCATTCACACACATACACTACGGACAATTTAGCCTACCCAATTCACCTATAGCGCATGTCTTTGGACTGTGGGGGAAACCGGAGCACCTGGAGGAAACCCACGCGAACACAGGGAGACAATGGCATTTTCAAAATCTAAACTTTTTTTTTTTTTATTCCAGCATTATGGACGTGACATTTTCAGTAAAAACAGTAAACAAAAATTCACAGTTAACAGTAAATTGAAACATCTGTTTATATTTTCCAAATCAACTAACCACTAGAGCGGTTCATTCTGCTGTGGCGACCCCTGATGAATCAGGGACTAAACCGAAGTAAAATCATGAATGAATGAACTAACCATGGTGGCTCAGTGGTTAGCACTGTCGACTCACAGCAAGAAGGTCGCTGGTTCGAGTCCCAGCTGGTTCAGTTGGCATTTCTGTGTGGAGCTTGCATGTTCTCCTCGTGTTGGCGTGGGTTTCCTCCGGGTGCTCCGGTTTCCCCCACAGTCCAAAGACATGCGCTATAGGGGAATTGGGTACACAGAATTGGCCAGAATATGACAGTGTATGGGTGTTTCCCAGTACTGGGTTGCGGCTGGAAGAGCATCTGCTGCATAAAACATATGCCGGAATAGTTGGCGGTTTATTCTGCTGTGGCGACCCCTGATAAATAAGGGACTAAGCAGAAGGAAAATGAATGAACTAACCACCAGTTATGAATATCAATCTGTAAACATGTTTTATATTTTAACTGAGGGAAATACACACACTTTAAATGTGATTTATTTGACTAAGTGGACCACACTGGCCCTTATGTAGTCTTGCCAGTTGCCACTGGGTGACATCATCTGCATGTGTATTACATCATTTGTTTTTTGGGCATGAACGAGTGGAGGACAAAGTCACATTAGTGTGTGTAATACAGCATTTACAGTAGTGATTAATACAGCAAGGGTCCCGTGAAGTGCTTTGAAATGTGCATTGTTTTTTATCAATGTTTGACGTTCTCAACTGAAGAACGGGCGAGTCAGAGTAGCTCCTTTGTACCACAGCTTTGCCAGTGAGAGCGGTGGAGCTCAAGCACATATAATAGTAGTGTCTTCGTCTTGATGAAGATACTAGAGAGCATTTGATTGATCAGAAGATTTGCTGAGAAACTCAGGCCCCGTTTACACTAATGCGTTTTCGTTTTAAAACGCATACGTTTTGCTATGGTAACGCCATCCGTCCACACTACGCCAGAGTTTTAGAGCCCCAAAAACGGAGAGAGCCGTTTTCATTCTGGACGCTGCTGCTCCATCTCGGTGCGGATGGGGGAAAACAGAGACATCTGAAAACGGAGGCGTGGCTGCAGACATTCGCTACCTGATTGGGGCTTTTGGATCATTGCATATCCTTGCCTTATTTGTCAAGCCCCTATCACATGACTATAACGCTACCGGAAGACGGCAGACCAGCCTTCACTGTAAACAACAACATGGACTCAGAAATGGGAGCGTTGTTTGCACTATTGTCCGTTTTAGTCACCGTTGTGCAGTTAAACTCTTTTAAACTTTTTTAAACTGTGTTTTTTACTACAGCAGCTGCAAACATGCGCAAGAGGCAAGCTATTGTTCGAGCACTCGCTAATCGCTCGCGTTCATCGTTCAGCCAGCGTTTGTTGACTAACAATAACCAAATGCCGAGCAAGACACTTCAATGCTTCCTGTTTATACTTGGACGCGCATGCCGAGTGCGCGAATGGTCACGTGATATACGTTTTTGGTGGAGTAGTGTGGACGGAGATATGTTTAGAAACGCTAGATGAAACGCTAGTGTGGACGCGGATCGTTTTAAATCTAAAACGCAGTTTCAAAACGAAAATGCATTAGTGTAAACGGGGCCTAAAACATGAGCTGACGGCAATTTATCTTTTTTTATGTTTATTTTGTTATCCTTTTAATGCAAATTTGGTCATTGTTTTGGATCACATTAGATTATAGATTAGGTATGGGACGATAACCGTTTTCAAGGTATACCGAAGTTTGAAAAAGTCAAGGTTTTAAAACCAGCAAAATGTTCTTCTATAACGTTCTTAAGATATGTGTATGATTTATTTATTTTTAAATATTATTTGGGGGTTTTTACCTTTATTGGATAGGACAGTAGAAAGAATTGAAAGGAAAGCATAGGGAGTAGAGAGAGGGGAAGGATCGGCATAGGACCGCGAAGCGGGAATCAAACTTGGGTTGCCGTGAGCGACGGAGTGCATGTGTCAACACACTAACCACTACACCACTGGAACCAACTGTGTATGATTTTTTATTACATTTGTGTTTTTGTTTATATGTATAACTGTATCTCCAGCAGAAAAGATATCCAAAGATATTATATGATTTTTAAAATCATAAAGAAATCTGTGTTTTTTTAAACAAACGAAGACAGCAGTCAATGATCATTTTTTTATTATTTAGCCTGACATGTTTACTGTTCCAAAATATTTTATGTTTTTTTTTATTAAATATATTGTGTTCAAAGGGAATTTTTCATTTAAAAAGAATACATTTTAGAGCAGTAATCACAGTACTGCGAAATCGTGAAACCGTGATTTTTTTATACATCGTTATCATACCATAAGAAACGTATACCGGTCCATGCCTATTATATACTTAAGGCTAACAAGATCTGTTAATCCCAGTTTCTTTGCACACCTTGGGCCTGTTTCAGAAAGGAGGTTAAGTGAAAACTCAGAGTATTTTAACCCTGAAATGAGAGAAACTCTGGGTTTTCTGTTTCAAAATGGCAGGTTTATCAAACTCAAGAAAGAAGGGTAAGTCAAGCCTATTTCTGAAAGAGAAGTAACTTTAACTCAGAGTCAGTTAATGTGGTCCATGCCTATTATATACTAACAAGATCTGTTAATCCCAGTTTCTTTGCACACCTTGTCTTGTGGATATCATAACACACGTTAACACTGAGACTCAATATCGGTGAGTGGGAAAAACCGCACTGCTGCATCACGGTGTGGTTGACCTCAAAATTGCTGAGATTTGGATCCTGCTTTAACTTTAGAATAAAGAGTGGATGTGTTTGTGCTAGGTTAATATCGCTGTACACTATACTGTACATGGGTGTCTAAACAGCATCCAAAGGTTGAGTCCTATAAATATGTGCATGAAACTGGAACATTGCATAAAACATTTGTGAGTAAAGCAGCATTTTCATCAAAGAGAATAAAACAAAAAGAATAAAAATGGGAAATAGTAAAGAGGGAAATAATTCAGTTTCAGAATTGGTAGTAGAAAGCCAAGATCACATTATCTGACACTCCACAAGTGTGGAGTATCATACACAAGAAGTATCTGCAGTTATAATCAAATCATGTTCATAGAAAGGTTAGTATTAAACATTTATACACAAGTATTTATATGTTTAAAGCATCTGTTTTGTGAGAAGTGCTTCTCATATGATTTCTGAACGACTTGTATGGCTTTACTGTAGACATTTATTCGAGCGAGAATGACATCGACTGAAACTCTGTCGTACACTACGCCCACCAAAAGAGTACCCTTTGTAGTGAAAACACAAGCCTGATAAACGTGACCTGTACAGACCTGTACCGTACCGTACTGTACCAGTCAGTGGAAACGAGCCAAAATGTTGCTCCCCCACATGGGGTGGAGACCACAGTTTCATCAGCACCTGAGCCGAGGGAACTCCAGGCCCAGCCCGTGTCTCTTTTATCAAACAAATCAGATCCAGCTGCTGGCTGCGCAGCCTCCTCGAATGGAACCGCTAACATTCAAGGTGTTTTAAACAATTTTATCTGACAGACTGGCACAAAAATATTTTTTTTCAAGAAAAATATAATAATTCTATTTTTGTTTGAGCCCGTCCACTACTAAACTGTGGGGGTAGATGATTTGTTTCACTCAGTGGAATATAAGGATTTAATTAATGCTTCACTGTAACTGCTGTATCACAAACCTCTGTCATATATTTGCAAATGTTTTAATATAATCTTAAGCATCTGATTTTTCCTCAGTGCTGGTGTGCTTTCATTTTCTTTGTCTCACTCCCAGCAAGTTCAAGTGAAGGATTGTTTATTAAGCAACGCTGGCAGGAAAAATATACATTTAGATTTCAAAGAAAATACCTTAATATTAAAAAGGAAAGTTAAATCCTATCAAAGTCGTAACGAATGCGCTTAAATAATGTAGCCTTTGACAGCAAGCATCACTGTTTCTTGAATTATGAATAAGGAATGATGGGGCGATACCTTGGAATAAAATCCTGCAGGCCCCCCTGATCACACTAATTATTAAAATTGCATTAGTAAATCCAGTAAACAGTTTCATGTGCTTTTTTATGTTTCTGATGTTCAAATCAAATCGATGCCCTTAGACGTGCCAGCCACTGCAGAGCCATAATTTTGGTTTACATCTTGAACTATGCGCAAAACTGGAATATCGCATAAAACATTTGTGAGTAAAACAGCTGGCACCAAATATCAGCAGAAAAAATAGAGTTTGCTGCAGCTGGAGAAGCCCTTGTAGGCATTTTTTCTTCTATAATAAGTGACTTGCACCTTAAAAGATGAAGTGAGGTGGCATGTGGAAGTCTCTTCTGTAATCCATCTTGGCATTTCCATTAACCATTTTTATGCGATATTGCAGAATTTGCGTAAAAAATAGAACGTAAATAGCCTATAGCTAGTGTTTCATCTTTAATGAATGCCTAAAGTATTTGACGTCTTAAATCCAGCCAGTCCAGAGACTGAACACCGCAATTATGTAAAAGATTGCACTTAATTTGTGATATGACCATAACGTTATAATAAACAGATCTTTTTTTTATTTAAATGAGAGGCTCGTTCCTACACTCTCAGAAATAAAGATACAGGAGCTGTCACTGGGGCAGTACTTTTTCAAAAGCAGGGCCGGATTAACCAATGGGCATTATGGGCACAGGCATAGGGGCCTGTGCGCACTTAGGGCCCCTGCGAGGGAGGGAAAAATGCTGATTTTGGAGTGTCTATTTAGGCTAAGTGCAAATAGCGCACCTCGTTGGAATAAGCTAGTTGAGTGCTTCCCGCCAGCGCCGTTTGATTGACAGAGACAACATAACTAAAGAGCGCAGCAGACCGCAGGTGGGTGTGGCGTAGCTCGTAAAGAGCATGGTAACATGTTTTGAGGCGATCGATCATGAACCCGGTTCGAATCCGGCGTCTGATGAACACGCTCTTCTTTTTCCCCCATTACATATCAGATTGGAAATACATTTATTTTCAATAGAAAGTAAATGTTTTTGTTTGAAAATTTAAATAAAATATATTAAATAAAATGAGTCACAAGGTATTTATTAAGGATAATAAGAATAATACATATTTTATAAACAGTTATTTTCCACCTGGTGTTAAATGTTAGTGACATCCTAATATAATTAATCTGTATTTACAATGTTAGTCGCCCTGCTTCACCCATATTCTTCAACCTCATGGAGAGAGAGAGAGAGAGAGAAAGCCCCTGAAGAGGAGAGAGACAGGAGAGAACTGGTATGGTGTGTGTGTGTGATTTCGGATACTTTCAGCTTTATAATCAAGTGCTTTTTGCCTACTCTTCTTCATCACGAGGGAGACAGTAGGAATCAATATCATTATCAAGGTGTGCTTTAAATGCTTTTAAAATCAGGTAAATCTTTGTTGACTATAAATATTTGTACTGTTATTTATTTGTAAAAAATGTGGGCAAAATATTATAGATTAACTTTATTTAAAAAATATTATATTAATCTTATTTATTAATTCAACTATAGGGGTGCGGCCTTGTAGGGGGCCCTACAAGACATTGTGCCCAGGGGCCTCTGATTTCTAAATTCGGGCCTGTTCAAAAGGTACTAATTTGTACCTGAAGGGTTCATAATGGTACATCAAAGGTACTTATTAGGTACATTTAGGTACTAATATGTCCCTTTGAGGTACCAATGTTGATTCTTTGGGTACAGCTATGTATCTTTTGAAAGGGTACTGCCCCAGTGACAGCTCCTGTACCTTTATTTCTGAGAGTGTAGAAACAGTCTTGTGTACGTCACGACTTAAAGAGCCGATTGAACATACTGTAGCCTATTAAAACAAACCTGTTACTGTAAAAAAACATAGTAGCCTTCATACTGCCCTCTACAGTTGGTCAGTTATCCTTTTGACAAAGATCCATCCATTTAATAGGCGTTTCAATGGATTGTGTTGTTTATGTATTTCGGTAGACATCAATGCAATGAGATTGTGGGCTCACATTGCATCTTTCATCCCTTTAAACCTGTCTCAAAGCCTCTGCTGGGCACGTATCTGTCTGTTTGTGTGTGTGGGTGTGTGTGTGTGTGTGCGCGAATGATGTCATTGTTAGCGCAGTGAAGCGCAGGATTAGCGCTAGGAGCACATGGACACAAAGCTGTGGCAGTCATTGCATAACACATGCACAAGAATGAGTCCCTTCCCCCGCTTATCAGCCGAACTCACCCTGCTCTCACGCCACCTGCAGGCGGCACACACAACTGCACTCTATTCAGTTATTATATTATATTATTCATTCATTTTCTTTTCGGCTTAGTCCCTTTATTAATCCGGGGTCGCCACAGCAGAATGAACTGCCAACTTATCCAGCACGATTTTACGCAGCGGATGCCCTTCCAGCTGCAACTCATCTCTGGGAAACATCCATTTACACTCATACATACAGACAATTTAGCCTACCCAATTCACCTGTACTGCATGTCTTTGGACTGTGGGGGAAACCGGAGCACCCGGAGGAAACCCACACGAACGCAGGGAGAACATGCAACTTCCACACAGAAACGCCAACTGACCCAGCCGAGGTTCGAACCAGCGACTTTCTTGCTTTGAGGCGACAGCACTACCTACTGCGCCACTGCGTCGCCGCTAAT
>CAIGQZ010032598.1:4709875-4744846 GCA_903798205.1 Danio tinwini
TATTATATTATATTATATTATATTATATTATATTATATTATATTATAGCCAAAACTGGAACTAATTTAACTAAACAAACAAACAAATAAAAACTTAAGATTGCACTGTATAAACCTATGTATTAAAGTTCTAATATAAATACAAGTTTGATTAATAGGAAAAATACAGAGAAACATAAACAAACGTCTCTTTTTGTCATAATATCTTGTTTGAATTTAAATAATTTTTTTCTATTACTAAAGGATATGTTAGGTAACCAAAGCTTTATTTTAATAGATATAACTAAATATAACTGTTTATTAACATTGTATTGTGTAAATAATTGTCTATATTCACTTTCAGAAGGGCTCTACTTATTTATACTGAGCACTGTATTTACTCTTTAGAATGTATTATAGTTAAAATGTGCACAAATTTTTCTTTCAGTCGTACAAATCATGTATGAGGAACTACTTTCTTCCGCCATTCATTCACATCTGCTGCTGACATCAAACCAGCAGAAACTGTTACTAATTCACCAATGTCACTTTAGAGTTAATATTTGAATGATTCTCTAGCGTGATGTCTAAAGTAATGACAAAACAGGTGATTTTGCTCACATTTTAAGATTATAAGGCTGAACGGCATGAAATGCCATCAGTCTACAGAGATATCTCCCAGTATTTCTATTTATATAACCCTGAAAAAGCCAAAGCAAAGCAAACACTGCCAGATTACTGTGGTATAAATACAGCTCTACAACATACAAAAGAGAAAGATCGACTTAGCATGTCACTTACCTGTTTTATAATGATTTGATCAGCTGTAGTTTGAAATTTATGCTGAGGTTTTCTCCCTTTAAGGACTTATTATGCTGTCTCTGTCGCCATCTAGGGGCGGAACGTCAACTGTCAAGTTCTTTGATCTGCTGATCAATAACAGCCAGCGGCAGTCCCACAGACCCACACACGTTTCAGCACACACAATCTAGGACACACGATCTAGGCAGAGGTGAACCAATAATGGTTACAATGGATGTTAATGTTATTAACATCTTCTCTGACATCTTTATCAATATATTTGTATATATATTAATATTGTAAACTATTTCACAAATATGACAATGTGAATGGGGAACGTTGTTTTCAATCACTATTCAATATAAAAGACCTAACAGTTTTGAATACAATTATTTGCATGATAAAATAATGGGCATTAGTGTTTTAGCTGATTATATTTATACACATAATTTGAGTGCCAAAACTGCACAGATGTAAAAATGATCGGTACAATATAATAATGAAGGAAACCCTAATGCCGAGTTCAGACGGCATGATTTTCAAAGTAGTCGTGGATGTTTTCACACTGCATGACTATCTGGGTTAGTGTTCTGTCTGCGCTGTTTACACTGTAGGATGGATCGGCGACAAGAGAGTTCAGACGACATGACTTTAAAATAGGAAGAATCACAGACAACTTTGTCCAAACTGTCTCACAGCCAAAACAAACGTGAGAAGTGACATGGAAACAATGCAAGGTCACGTAATATATACCACGTAATATATTTTTCATTATTAACTACATAATGTAAACAGAAGGCTTTAGCTTTAGAAACTTGTGTTGCTCACCTGGCTTTTGAAGAGAATTAACAATCTCTCTTAGCTTTTTGATTTGATTGTGATGTTGATCAGATGACACGTCAAACAGACACAGAGCTCTTGCCAATTTTACACTCGTTTTTCCTCCATTTCTTGGGTCCAAATCAACTAAAAATGAGTGCTTTTAGTTTCTCCCCCAGCCTCCCGCTGGCCTGCAGGTAACCACACTAGTGGATGCTGCTCTCTCATTGGCTGTAGGTGATCGCGGATGTTATTTTCAGTCAGAACACATTCACACAGCATGATTTGCATCGCTGACAGCTCCAGATATTTAGCATGCCAAATATCTCACGGGCTTATAAGTGCTGATATTGCAGAATATTGCAATCAGATTAAAAAAAAAAAAATAGAACTGTTATATAAATAAATTTAAATATAAAATTAGCTGAAACTTGATTAACTGATTCAATTAATATGAAGTTGTGAAGTTTAACTTAATATTTTTTGTCAATTTGATTGATGTTAGTTGAGATGACGGCTGCACGGTGGCGCAGTGGGTAGCACGATCGCCTCACAGCAAGAAGGTTGCTGTTTCGAGCCTCGGCTGAGTCAGTTGGCGTTTCTGTGTGGAGTTTGCATGTGGGTTGCAGCTGGAAGGGCATCCGCTGTGTAAAACATATGCTGGATAAGTTGGCGGTTCATTCGGCAGTGGCGACCCCAGATTAATAAAGGGACTAAGCCGAAAAGAAAATGAATGATGAAGTTGAGATTTGATTCAACTGAAACAATTTAAAGACAGCAAAAAATGTTTTACATAGACTGTACCTGTCTACTGAGGCTAACACACCAGGATAATATAATACACTGATTATCAACTGGCGGCCCGCGGGCCAAATCCGGCCTGCTGAGCCGTTCAGTCCGGCACGCGACTGGATTCCAAAATTGTGAAGATCAAAAAGAAAATAGTGGTCCACACTATTAAAGCAACTTAAAATAACAACAACTGAGTCTCTTGTCAGAATAACCACCATTTATGACTATATTTAGGCTACACTTCGAAATGAGGACAGACTCAGACAAACCATGCGGCGTTAAGCATCTATTGTTTCAAACAGGTTTTAGCGTAAGTGAAGACCGGATGGGGTGTAGGCGGAGTGCGCGCGACGTGTGTGTGATGAAGAGCAAGGAGGGATGTGGTGGAGAGGGGTGCGCGACGTATTTGAGGAGCGGGAGGAAGACGCACAATTTCTGAGAGATTATCATTCGTTAGCGGGCATCCGGGAGTCTCTATGCATTTACGGGAGACTGACAGAACTTCCGGGAGACTTGGGATGTCTGCCTCAGGACTAACAAAAGGAGGAAAAATAATCTGGCACAACTTTAAATAGCATGGTAAATAAATAACCTGCTACAGAACAAAACAGGTCACAAATAATGTTCGCACATCAAATGAAACGTTAAGTGGGCTTGAATTCAAATCACAATGCTGAAACGGGCTACTCACAGTGCTTAATCAATGGCTAAAGTTACATTTCCCCTTGTTGTTGACTTAGCCTAATTGAGTTGAGGCAAAATATCTATCACTCCTAGTGGTTGACTGTGGTATAGGTGATGGGAGACTGAATCAAATGCCTTCAGTTTTGTAAGGAACTTGAAAAAGTATAAACATTAAACATAATGTTAAGCCAAAATGAGATTTTTATTGGAATTTCTTCTTGGGGGTCCGGCCCCCAAGGAGACTGTCCGGTAAAACTCTGGCCCTCTGACAAATATAGTTGATGACCGCTGATGTATTACTTAAGAGCTTTTTTTCTCCATAGTATCACTGTGTTATTATAGGATGTCTATATAACATGATTTTCTTCCGCTTCTTCTAGGTGGGAAACTATAAGCGCGCTGTCAAGAGAATTGATGACGGCCATCGACTTTGCAATGATCTTATGAACTGCCTTCAGGAACGTGCCAAGATTGAGAAATCCTACAGCGCACAGCTCACCGAGTGGTCCAAACGGTGGAGGCAGCTCATCGAGAAGGGTCAGTGAGACCACCTGAGGCTTCCTCGTTTAATGTTTTAACCAATTAACCCTTTCCCTGCCATTAATGAGACACAATTGATGAGTTTTTATGGCAATCGGTCTTTTGGGTGTATTATGGTATAAGGGCGGCCCTTGTGTATGAGTTACAGGATGAGTTACAGTACGGGACTTCTGTGTCTCTCAAGTATAAGACGTTTAGAAAATTGTGTATATCAAATCGCATGTAAAAAGAAAGTAGTATACAGCTTTCCCTTGGCTCACTGCATTATTTCTCAGGGCTCGCCATGTGTGTGTGTGTGTGTGTGTGTGTGTGTGTGTGTGTGTGTGTGTGAATGTGTGTGTATGTATGTGTGTGTGTGTGCATGTACAGTATATGTATGCATGTGTGTATGTGTTTGTGTATGTATGTACTGTATTTTTGCATATGTGTGTGTGTATGTGTGTGTGTGTGTGTGTGCGCATTTATGTTTATGTGCATGTGTATATGTATTTGTGTGAGTGTGTGCATGTATGTATATGTGCATGTGTGTGTGTGTGTGTGTGTGTGCATGTATATGTATGCATGCGTGCATGCATGTACTGTATGTATGTGTGTGTGTGTGTGTGTGTGTGTGTGTGTGTATGCATGTGTATATGTATTCGTGTGAGTGTGCGCATGTATGTATATGTGTGTGTGTGTGTGTGTGTGTGTGTGTGTGTGTATGTATGTGCTGTATTTATGCATATGTGTGTGTAAGTGCATGTGTATATGTATTCGTGTGAGTGTGTGCATGTATGTATGTGCATGTGTGTGTGTGTGCATTTATATGTATTTATGTGTGTATGATTGTACTGTATGTATGCGTGTATGTGTGTGTGCGCATGTATGTGTATTTGTATTCGTGTGCGCATGTATGTATATGTGCATGTGTGTGTGTTTATGTGCGTGTGTATATGTATTTTTTGATTAATAGAAACAAAGAAAAAAGTTACAGTAATCATGTTTGTGTGTGTGTGTGTGTGTGTGTGTGTGTGTGTGTGTTTTATAGTTTTATATGTTGTTGGTCATATATTCCTAGCTGTAAATATTCTGAGGTTTGTCAAATTTTGGTGAAAATCAACACAAATGCTGCCGGTGAGCGCAAGTATAAAACAACTAAAACTAATAACTGTCATGTAAACAGTGCTAACACAATAGCATCTCAGTATATTTTTCTGTGCATTTCTGATTTGTGTGTGTGTGTGTGTGTGCAGGGCCTCAGTATGGGTCAGTAGAGCGAGCCTGGTTAGCCATGATGACTGAGGCCGATAAGGTGAGTGAACTTCATCAAGAAGTGAAGAACGGTCTGATGAACGAGGACGTGGAGAAGGTGAAGAACTGGCAGAAAGACTCGTACCACAGACAGATGATGGGCGGATTCAAGGAAACCAAAGAGGCTGAAGAGGGCTTCAAGAAAGCCCAGAAACCCTGGGCTAAGAAACTCAAAGAGGTACAGCTCATGTTTGATTATGTTCATTCTGTGAGAGAGTCACAAGTAATGTTTATGGAATATTTTAAATTCATTCATTTCCTTTGGCTTAGTTCCTTATTTATCAGAGGTCGTCACAGCAGAATGAACTGCCAACTATTCCGGCATATGTTTTTTAAGCAGCCCTTCCAGCTGTAACCCAGTACTGGGAAACATCCATACACACTTATTCACACACACACTCATACACTACGGCCAATTTAGCTTATTCAATTCCCCTATATCACATGTCTTTGGACTGTGGGGAAAACCGGAGCACCCGGATGAAACCCACGCCAACATGGGGAGAACATGCAAACTCCACACAGAAATGCCAACTGGCCCAGCCAGGACTCAAACTAGCGACCTTCTTGCTGTGAGGCGAACATGCTACCCACTGCGCCACCATGCAGCCCAGTCGTGATCTTATGATAACAAAACTTGTTGATAATATTCAGCAACCATTATCCAGCTTTCTCCATTGAGCTGCATTGTTGCTGTTAGTTAAAGAGATTGGTGTCTGTCTGTGTGTCTGCAGATGGAAACGGCAAAGAAAACCTACCACATGGCCTGTAAAGAGGAGAAACTGGCTGCATCCCGTGAAGCAGATGCATCGGTCACTCCTGACCAGCAGAAAAAACTCCACGAGAAGACCGAGAAATGCAAACAGGACGTGCAGAAGGTGCGGAAAACTGACACATGACCAAAATACAGAAACTATTTAGAGTTGCATCTGCTTTCAAGCACAAAGAACATTTCTATTGTTAGAGTTTCAGTCCAGTTTTATACTTTGAGTTGTGTTTTACTGAATGTGAATGCGGTCCGAGACATTGAAATGTTACAAAACATTATGTATAGGCTAAATATTGAGAAGCACTGCAGTACATATTTGGTCATCATGACAATCACAAAACTCTCAATTTTGTGCATTCACACCTTTTTTGGTTTGATTTGACATTTGTATGTGAATATGCACATATTGTGCACATTTAGTTTAAGAGATCCTTATGTAAATTACGCATTTCATTTATTTGCATTGAATAATTGATCGTTTTTATTCAACTCACTTATGTATAACGATCCGGTCTACATCATACACTGCAAAAAAAGCTTTTTTACTTAGATTTTTTGTCTTGTTTCTAGTAAAAATATCAAAAAATTCTTAAATCAAGAAGCATTTTCTAGGCAAGCAAAGCATATGGTAAACTGAAGTGAGTTTTTGCTTAAAAGAAGCTAAATAATCTGCCAATGGGGTAAGCTAAATAATCTTATGTCAAAAGGAAAAATAAGATTATTTTGCTGACCTCATTGGCAGATTATTTAGCTTGTTTTATACTTAATATTGGCTTATTATTTCTGAAAACAAGACATTATGTTTTGCTTGCCAAGAAAATGTTTCTTGATATAAGAATTTTTAGATATTTGGACTAGAAACAAGACAAAAAATGTAAGGAAAGCATTTTTTGCAGTACACTACATTGTGTGAACAAAACGTAGCCTATTCAGTGTAGTTTTATATCACTCTCACAACAATGAGACATTAAAAATGAACAGTGAAAGCTATAATATCAATCACTCTCTCTAATGATTCAGCACATTACTGTCTTAAATTCCTGAAAGCAGGTTGAAAAAGTCTGGCTTTGAATTATTTCTGTTGATTCGCTGCAAAAAAATGCTTTTCTTAGTTAAAGTGTTTCTCTCATTTTAGTCCAAATATCCAAATATTCTTAAATCTTTGACAAGCAAAAAGTATTGTCTTGTTTTAAGGAAAAAAAACCTTGAGTTTCCGGTCACACTGTATATTGATGGTCTGTTTGACCTGTTACATTGCATCTACATGCCAACCAATTCTTATTAGATTATAAGTAAACTGTTAGGTTGGAGTTAGGGTTAGTGTAAGTTGACTTGTACTTGCAAAGTTTCTTATAGACAGTTAAATGTCTGCTGAAGGAGCAGCATCAACAGATATTAAGCAGACAGTCTACTAATACTCAAATGAACCATCAAAATAAAGCGTTACTGAGTTTCCTTAAAACAAGCTAAAAAAAATCTGCCAAAGTATTAATATTTCAGTCATACTTTATTTTGATGGTCCGTTTGTTGAATATAAGTTACATTGCAACTAATTCTCATTAGATTATTAGTAGACTGTTAGGTTGGGGTTAGGGTTGAGGGGGTTAGGGTTAGTGTAAGTTGACATGTACTTGCAAAGTTTCTTATAGTCAGTTAAATGTCTGTTGAAGGAGCAGCATCAGCAGATATTAAACAGACAGTACTAATACTCAAATGGACCATCAAAATAAAGTGTTACCAATATTTCAAAGTGAAAACAAGATTGTTTTGCTTACCCCATTGGCAGATTATTTTGCAAATTTTAAGGAAAAACTCACTTATTTGTGACTTTATATTTCTGAAAACAAGACAATATCAATATTTTTTCTTGATTTAGGAATTATTAGCTATTTGGACTAGAAACAAGACAAAACTCGAAGTAAGAAAAGCATTTTTACAGTGATGATGAAGATAACTATGTTTTTAAATCCATATCAAGTACGCTGAGTTATAAGTGCTAAATTGTAATTGATCATGCTGTTGTATGGTAAGTTCATTTTATGGAGGCTGTGCGCTAGTTGATGCCAACCATCGAAGACTTCGAGGACAACACATACACTTAATACACAAATACTTTTCATTGAACATCGTCACATAGACATCACCTACAGTGCTCAGCATAAATGAGTACACCACATTTTGAAAATGAATATTATTATCCATTTCTCAGTGAATATAGGTCATATAGATCGGTGCATTTGAACAAACCAATTTATTAAACAGATATATTTATTAAAACAATATTTTAGTCACAGAACATCTTTAGAAATAGAAACATAATACATTACAATTCATGTGAAATATTGGATAGAAAATTACAAGTACAATTTTTTTTAAATTGAATTGTGTTTCTGGCAGGCGAAGGAGAAGTATGAGAAGTCTTTGGACGAACTGTCCAAGTGCAGACCACCGTACATGGAGAGCATGGAGCAGGTGTTTGACCAATGCCAGCAGCATGAGGTCAAGCGGCTGACCTTCCTCAAAGAGATCCTGCTGGACATCAAACGACACCTAAACCTCACAGAGAACCAAAAGTCAGTGTAAATCACACGGCACAAAAAGTTTTTCTCTTGATTCTAGTCCAAGTATCTACAAAGTCTTAAATCAAGAAGCATTTTCTAGACAAGCAAACAATAGTCTTTTTTTCCAGAAAATATGTAGCAAATGAAGTGAGTTTTTCCTACAAGACAAAACATATACATTGAGGGAAAAAAGGATTTAACACATGAGCATTTTTCTCAGAAAACATATTTTTTAAATGTGCTGTTGACTTGATATTTTCACCGGTTGTCCATATATGCAAAGAAAACATAACAGTTTACAAATTAAATAATGTGTAAAAAAATGAAATGACAACAGGAAAAAATTATTGAACACATGAAGAAAGGAAGGTGTAGAAAGGCAGTGAAAGTTCTTCAGCAACAACAACAAAAAAGTTTAAATTAATATTAGTTGCTTTAGTCCAACGTGTGCATTAGCAGGAGAATGAAGATGTAACCAGGGTGGACATTTTAGCAAGACTATTGTCCAAAACACAGCCAAGGAAGCTCTCAAATGCTTTCAAAGAAAGAAAATCAAGCTGTAGAATGGCCCAGCCAATCACCTGATCTGAATCCAATAAAAAATACAACATAAAGATCAGATTTGATAGACGAGACTAACAGAACCATTAATAAAGGAAATAAAATTAATTAATTATTCACACATTCAAAAGAACAGGACAGAATCAGTTTTATTGCCAAGTGTGCTTCACACACACAAGGAATTTGTTTTGGCAACAGAAGCTTCCAGTGTACATAAAGTGACAAGTGACAACACAAAATTAAATACAAGAAAAGAAAAGGCAATAAACATCAAACAGAGATGCAGTCAGTCAAAAAGATCTGGATGTTGAGTTGTATGTACAGATATGCTGTAAATATACAGGTTATAAGGTGCTGTGTACAAGTGGTTATGAGAAAGTATTGCACGTTTATTGCACCGTAGGGGAATATTTAACTGTTTATGAGGTAGACGGCCTGAGGAAAGAAACTTTTCCTGTGTCTGGCTGTTTTTGTGCTTGGTGCTCTGTAGCGCCGACCAGACGGTAACAGTTCGAACAGGTAGTGTGCTGGGTGTGAGGCGTCCAGAGTGATTTTACGAGCCCTTTTACTCACTCTGGAAGAGTACAGTTCTTGAAGTGTAGGAAGGTAGTGCCAGTGATTCGTCCAGCAGTCCGGACTATTCATGTAGTCTACGGAGGTCGGTTTTGGCAGCTGAGCTGAACCAGACGGTGATTGAAGTGCAGAGGATGGATTGGATGACAGCTGAGTAGAACTATACGAGCAGCTCCTGTGGCAGGTTGAACTTCCTCAGCTGACGGAGGAAGTACAGTCTCTGCTGGGCTTTCTTTACAATGGAGTCTATGTAAATGTCCCACTTCAGATCCTGAGAGATGGTGGTGCCCAGAAACCTGAATGACTCTACTGCAGCCACAGTGTGAGGCGATTTTTTAAAAGAATATATTGGCCTCTTGTTTCAGTATAAAGAATAAAGGTACTGTAAAACTGAAGCTGTAATGCTCCACACAAATGCTCCTATCTGGCATCCCTGATAAACAACTTTATAGACTACAGTTAATTCAGAATTTAGGGGCTAGGATAGTTACCTGCTCGCATAACTCCAATTCTTTTTCACCTGCACCGGCTTCCTGTTCACTATCGTTTACAATACAAAATCCTCCTCTTAACATACAAAGCTCTTCATAACCCTGCCCCTCACTATCTTTCTGATCTTCTTCATTTGTACACTCCTTATCGCTCACTGAGATCATCTTCTGCTGAACTCTTATCTGTCCCAAACTTTAAGATAAAGTCATTTGGTGGCAGGGCTTTTAGTTGTACAGCACCAAAGTTATGGAACTCCCTGCCTTTGCACATTGGCCAGATGGACTCTATTTCCAATTTTAAATCTCAGATAAAAACTTTTTGTTTAGGAGCGCTTTTAATGATTTGCTGGTTTAATTTTATGCTGCTTGTTATTTTTTACTGCTTGTATTTTTATGATGTGCTTGTGATCTGCTGTAAGGTGTCCTTGAGTGCTTTGAAAGGCACCTATAAATAAAAGGTATTATTATTATTATTACAATTACCAGAAATATGCGATCATATCTCTGAATTCTTATAAAGCACGGTGTAGTGCTTTTACGCTAAACGCAAAATGTTGGTGACTACTTATGTCTAATTCATGAATATTTTTTAATCCGTCAGTTTGAGGTTAGCTCCCTGGAGTCTAGTTTTATGAAGTGTATTTGTCAAGATGTTCTGTTCAGTTTATTTAAGTGTATTTTGTGTTTGTGTTCTCCATAAACAGCTATGCCGCAGTGTACCGTGAGTTTGAGCGCACCATTCTGGCCGCCAACACACAAGAGGATCTCAAGTGGTTCAGCAATAATCACGGTCCTGGCATGCATATGAACTGGCCCCAGTTTGAGGTACACAACTTTTATTGATACTGAGGTTTAAACAGCTCTTGTTTTTTTGAGAATTGTATTTTTTTTTATCTACAGAAGGCATGTGGTTGTCACAAAAACTCAAATATCTCAGTAAAGCCTTATTGTAAGGGTGCTTTCACACCTGCCTTATTTAGCTCGGTTGAATCGCATTAGAGTTCATTTTCCCTTTTGGTACGGTTCGTTTGGGCAGGTGTGAATGTAGCAATCGTACTCGAGTGTGCACCAAAAGTGTACCAAAAAAGCGTACCGAGACCTCCTTGAAGAGGTGGTCTCGGTACACTTTCAAACAAACCCTGAAGTGGATCATTTGTGGTGAGAACATGGTTCGAACTAAAACAAACCCAACCGCAAAAAGTACTGCGCCTTTTTGGACTAATCCAGCTGCCGTAGGCCGATGCACTGTGCATTATGGAATGTGGAGGAAAAGTATTTGTTGACAGCGCTTTACCAAAAGGAGAGAGGGGGGAAACATTACCTGATGGATCGTTGGTAATATTTCCGGAAGATGACCATGTTGCAGTTTAGCAAAATTAATTCACGCCTCCTCCTGAAGTGACGTACGATGCACCTTCGCTGCTTGCAATGCCTTAAAACATTGTTTTCCAACCACTGCCGCACTTCATTCTCGAAATGTATAGTTTGTCTAAAGTGATGTATACAAACTATATAGTATACTATGAGCAGGGATACAATCAGCCAGCGCAGTCATCCCTCCACAGTGAAAAGCAACATTTTGTGTCTGCTGGTTTGTTTATTTGCGGGAGTTCCATTGGCATTTTCCGGCATGTGAATTCTGACCAATCAAAAAGCAGTTTAGGAAATATGTTCAACAACATCTGGCCAATGAGTGATGTGGATTTTGTCACATGAATGCATTTTGGTTCGGACCAAAGCAATCAAGCTGCGGTCACACTGGGCTTTTCTCCCCATAGACTTCCATTCATATGCACTCGAATGCGTCAGACCGGAAACGCAGGGTCATGCGTCGGAGTTTCGCAGGTTGCTGCAGTGCAAAGTTCAAGCTTGGTGAACTCTGACCTGCAAAATCGCATCACTTAACTGCGTGAGACCAAACCAGGATCAAAACATGACCTCTCTGAACAGAAATGTAAAACTTGGAGCAATCTCTCGCTTTTTTTTAATGTCTAATCATCTTGTTTAATCCCGCCCCTTTTCACATCGCCGTACGACAGAATTTCACACGCTCAAAATCTAGTGTGACTTCGGCTTCAGTGTGGTGTGAAAGCGGTCCAAAGGCGGCAGAAAATGCACAATGTATAATTTATTGCCCTTGGTCCGCACCAAATAAAGTGATCTACAGATGTGAAAGCACCCTAAGTCAACCGCATAAATAAATGTTATTGATGCTAGTTTTTGTAAACCTGGTTCAGTATCAGCCAGCATTTCCATTGAGTAAACAATATAAAAATGAAAGATAGATTGCTATTTTGTTTGCATTCTGTTGCCGAAAAGTAAAAAATAAAGATTGTACACTTTCAGACATAAAGCTACAAGCTGGGGCAGTGGATTTAAGAAAGGTGCACTCTTATGCTTTTTTTAGGTAGCATTATGGACCATTTTGGTACAAATGTGTGCCTTTAGACAAGGTACATCAACAGTGTCAGCTTGTCTACCTTCCGAGACTTAACTTCATGGGTTTTCTACTTCAGTGTGAATAATCTTTCATTTACAACTTAAATCGGATATAGTTCTAGAACATAGAGGTCAAACTCAGTTCCTGCAGCTCTGCACAGTTTAGTCCCAACCCTAATTAAACACACCTGATCAAATTAATTGAGTCCTTCAGGCTTGTCTGAAACCTACCTGCGGCCCTCCAACTGAGTTTGACACCCCTGTTCTAGAACATCATTCTGTTTGCTTTAAACAACATAATATGTTGTTTTTGAATGTACAGTTGAAGTCAGAATTATTAGCCCCCCTGTTTATTTTTTTCTCTACTTGCTGTTTAATGGAGAAAAGATTTATTCAGCACATTTCTAAACATAATAGTTTTATTAGCTCATTTCTAATAACTGATTTATTTTATCTTTGCCATGATGACAGTTAATAATATTTGACTATATATTTTTCAGACCCTTCTTTGAAGCTTAAAGTGACATTTAAAGGCTTAACTAGGTTAATTAGGTTAACTAGGCAGGTTAGGGTAATTAGGCAAGTCATTGTAACAATGGTTTGTTCTGTAGAGTATAGGAAAAAAATAGCTTAAAGGGGCTAATAATTTAAAAACTGCTTTTATTCTAGCCGAAATAAAACAAATAAGACTTTCTCCAGAAGAAAAAATATTATCAGACATACTGTGAAGATTTCCTTGCTCTGTTAAACATAATTTGGGAAATATTTAAAAAAGAAAAATATTCAAAAAGGGGGTAATAATTCTGACTTCAACTGTACATAATGAGGTCAAATTAAAATGTAAAAGAAAAACACTGATTAGAAGGTATTTTCCTTAAGTGTGCATTCAGCTGTGTGGCAGGCCTATTTCCATAGCTTTTCCAACATACACAGCAAGAACGCACCTAAGAACTGATAGTAAAGAAAACTATTTTAAAACATCATTCTCAGAAACCATGTGAAGTGAAAGTGAGTTTTTCTGTCCTGTTTCTCTCAGGAATATAATCCAGAGGCTACCAATGCTGTTGCCAAGAGAGAAAAGAAGAAGCCGGATGGAGTCGCTCCTGCTACCCCGAACACAGAACATGCTGGTCAACCAGGAGACCGCGGCAGGTCAGACTCTGCTTCACACTGTCCTCGCTTTCATCTGCTTTTTTTTTTGAGTTTGATTTCTGTCCCCTCCACACTTTCACACTATACATAAAAAATGATTTGACGCTCAACAGAGAATTCTGTTCTGATCTCTTTAAATTCTGGCTTTAACCTCTTTTGCGGAAAATGTATATTAATCTATCAAAGGTTACTTACTTCCAGGGCCGTTTATATTGACGTTGATATTTAGCTGCACCATGTTGGTGTTTCGTAACATCTCATTTTTTACAAAGTGGGTCATTAACCCCCAACCCCCAATCTGGAGGACCAGGACATACACTACGGCCAATTTAGCTTACCCAATTCACCTTTCAAGAGTTCACACTTAGCTGATGGTTGATTATAAAGCTTGTTTGGCATGCTGTCCTGGGAGAGAGCTCTGAGCTCATAAGATCCTCAAGCCCGGGGCTCCCTCCCGTTTGCAAGGCGAGAGAGGAGTTTGAGCTCAGGTAGATCTCGAGAACTCCCCTACTGTAGTAGTTATTGAACAAATAGTGATTGCTCTTAAGGGATAACTACTTACTAGGAGCATGTCTGTGGTGCCGATTTAGATTAGTCGATTTACTTAAGTTGCATGTTTTTGGACTGTAGGAGGAAACCGGGAAACCCGGCGGAAACCCACGTGAGCACGGGGAAACGTGCAAACTCCGCACAGAAACGTCGGCTGGCTTGATAAGGACTAGAACTAGTGAAGTTCTTGCTGTGAGGCAACAGGGCTAAACACTGGGCCACCATGCCTCCCATCTAGGAAAGCAGGCGGAGTAGGGGTGGAAGGGGGGATTCTTCAAATTGTATTTATAGTGGCTTAGGAGTCGTCTGATTCGTGAATTAAAAATTCGTGAATAATGTGGGACCGGCTGCAAGCAATCATAAGCACGTGATCCTCTCGAAATTAGTTTATAAATAAACTTAACTTAGTGCATGTCTTTGGACTTGTGGGGGAAACCTGAGCACCCAAAGGAAACCCACTTGAACACGGGGCGAGAACATGCAAACTCCACACCGAAATGTCAACTGGCCCAGCCGGGGCTCAAATCAGTGACTTACTTGCTGTGAGGTGACATCGCTACCCAATGCGACACCATGCCGCCTAATCTATCAAAGTTTAACATTTTAAATTTAGTCATTTAGCAGACACTTCTGTCCAAAGCGACTTACAAAGGAGGAGGCATTCAGCAATTCAACATGGAGAGGCAATACAAAACATAAAGTGCTACTTAAACAAAGGAACTGTAATAATAAAATAAAAGCAAGAGTAAGTAGGAAGGGTTTAGTGCTCAAGTGTTTGGGTTTTTAGTTGTCATTGGAATGATATCACTCTTTCAGCTGTCTGCATGAAAATTAAAAGATCGTTCCAACAGTGAGAGCATTGAAGATTTTGGAAAGTGACATACGATAGAGCCTCACTGTGATGATACCACAAGGTGGCACTCATTCACTGACCAGAAGCTCCTTTCAGGAGCAGATGGAGGTAGTATCTGTTCTGTAAGCAGGGATCAATGATTTGAGCTTGATAGGAGATGCAAGGAGATGAAGAGGGGTGTGACATGGGCTCTCTTGGACTCACTAAAGACCAGACGACCTGCAGCATGCTGGATCATTTGCAGAGGTTTAAGGATGCAAAATGTAAGTCCAGCCAGAAGAGCATTACACTAGTCCAGCCTAGAAATGACAAGAGTTGTGAAGCATGTTTTGATTAGGAAGGATATGATCTTTCTGAAGTTGAAGAGTGCAAACCTGCATGATTTCAGTGTGTTAGCAATGTGCTTTTTGTAGAAAAGCTGACCATCTAGGATTACTCCAAGATACTTTACTGAAATAGACGGGGTTATAATTTGGATGGAGAAATTGTGTTGAATGTGTAGAGTTTCAGGAAGGATGAAAAGTTCAGTTTTTGTCAAATTAAGCTGTATGTGATTGCCTTTCATCCATGCCAAGATATCCTCCAGACAGTCCAATATCCTTGCAGCTACTGTTGGGTCATTTGCTGAAGTGTGGTTTATTTATAAACTAATTTCGAGAGGATCACTTGCTTATGATTAAACATAGCTGGTACCGCGTCAGCTCCGTATATTGCACCAATCAGTTGAATACTGACACACCATAAATAGCTTTTCACTCCAGTCATCTTTGTCTTGAAGAAATCCCCCCTTCAACCCCTACTCCTTCCCATCTCTGATAGGGCGGCATGGTGGCCAGTGCGTTTGCATGTTCTCCCCATGTTTGCATGGTTTTCCCTCTGGTTTCCTCTCACCGTCCAAAGACATACATCATAAGTAAATTGACTACTACAAAATAGCATCTTAAGACAACTCTTAGCCAGATATATCTCAGTACATTCACAAGGAGGGGAGTTCTCGAGACCCACCTGAGCTCAAACTCTCCCCTTCAAACGGGAGGGAGCCCCGGGCTCGAGGATATTCTGAGCTCAGGGCTCTCTCCCGGGGCAGCATGCCAAATACGCTTTATTATCAATCATCAGCTAAGTGTGAACTCTTGAAATGTTAGATAGAGTTGTGTCATCGGCATATCAATAATAAGTGAAACCATGAGATTGGATGATGGTTCCTACTGATGTAATGTAAATAGTAGGGGACCTAGAACAGATCCCTGAGGTACACTAGTGGCCAGCTTAGAAGCTATGGATACCTCTTCTCTCCAGGTAACTCTAATGGATCTGCAGGTGAGGTAAGACTGCAACCAGCAGAGTGGGATTCCAGTGATGCTCATTGAGGAGAGGGTGGACAATAGAATCTGTGAGTCACCGTATTGAAAGCAGCTTGGACAAGAAGGTCCTGTAAAAGGAGAACTAATGATTTAGAACTGAAGGGCTTTAGTGACAGAGTAGTACAGTCTCAATGGAATGTCCATATTTGAAGCCTGATTGGTTTGTGTCCAGCAGGACAGAAGAGAAAACCCTTCCCAATGTTTTGCCGACAAATAGAAGGAGAGCGACTGGTCTGTAATTTTCAAGTTTTGTTTTGTAATTTTGAGTGGTGTGCAGCAATATTGAGCAGCGAGGTTACCTGGGCCTGGTTAAAGGTAGTTGAGAAAGTGCCAGTGTGGAGTGAAGTGTTAATGATATGTGTTAAGTGTGGCAAAATGGCCATGGAAATGTTCTGCAAGAGGTGTGAGGGGATAGGCAGGTTGTGGGATGCAGTTTGATGTAGATTTGGGTTGGATGTGGTGGGGAACAGCTTGCTAGTTTTAGAGTTTTAAAGGAGGTCAAATCATCAGCTGATAAGTAGGTGGTGTAGGAGGACAGAGTAGGGAATTAAATGTCTTGAATAACTTGCGGGTGTCAGTAGTGCTGTTGATTTTGTTATGGTAGTATAATGAAGCTGAGAGGCAAATGATGGAAGCTGGGATCGATACCTGCTTAAATCAGCTGGGTCTTTAGGTTTGTGCCATGCTTTCTATGCTGCCCTGTGGTCTGTCCTTTGTTCTGAGAGCCAGGGGTAAGAGAGAGTAGCGCATTGGCCTAGTGGTGGGACAGATCTCATCAATGCTAGAAGTGAGAACTGGATGTGTGAGGGAAGAGAGGATTTATTGATGGAGGAGAAGAGTGTGTGGCAGAGAGTGCAGATTACATCCGGAAGAGAGTTGTTAATGTTTGCACGAGAGGAGACAGAATCTTATATTTCAGTTGTTTTTCTATGTAAACACTCTTGATGGTTGTATGTGACAATTATAAACTCAAGTCATTTGCAGTACCTTGCTCAGGACTGCTGCGTTTTATGACACCAAGATAATAGAATTTCAACTTTTTACATGCAGTGCTGCTCATCAATGTCAGTTCCACAGTAGCGGACCAATCAGAAGAACAAGTTTTGATAGGCGCTTTTTAAAAACCATTCCTGAGTGCCGCATCTCACATTTTAAGACACAAAGATGCATTCTGTGGCCTATAAGTTGTTGCAGTGCTGCGTTTCTTTCTGCCTCTCTCCAGTGACTGTCTCATCTGGACTGACACATCTGTATTTAAAAAAAAAAACCCAAATGCAGTATTTCACAAAATTAGAATACTTCATGTGACCAATAAAAAAGGGATTTTAAACACATGTTGGCCTTCTGAAAAGTGTGTTATTGTACTGTATTATGTCCTCAGTACTTTGTTGGGCCTCCTTTTGCACTAATTACAGCATCAAGGCAGTATGGCATGGAGGCGATTAGCCTTTGACACAGTTGAGGTGTTATGATAGCCCAAGTTACTTGGATGTTGGGTTTCAGCTCGTCTGCATTTAGGGGTCTCTGTTATCTCATCTTTCTCTTCACAATACCCCATAGATACGGTTAAGGTCAGGTGAGTTTTTGGGCCAATTAAGACCATGGTCCTGAAACCAGGTACCAGGTTCAAGTCCTGCTGCAAAATAAAATCATCATAACCAAAAAGCTTGTCAGCAGCAGGAAACATGAAGTGCTTTAAAATGTCCTGGTATAGAGCTTAGTTGACTGTAGACTTGATTAAAGAAAATGAACCCACACCAGCAGATCACATGGCTCTCCAAACCATCACTGACTGTGGAAACTTCACACTGGACTTTAAGCAGCTTGACTTTTATGTCTCTATGCTCTTCCTCCAGATTCTGTGATCTTGATTTCCAAATGAAATACAAAATGTGCATTTATCTGTAAAAAGGACTTGGGACCACTTGGCAACAGACCAGTACTTTTTCTCTTTAGCCTAACACAGACGCTTCTGACGTTGTTTTTGGTTCAGGAGTGGCTGAACGCATGGATATCAGCTGTAGCCCATGTCATGCAGACATCTGTATTTGGTGGTTCTTGATGCTCTGACACCAGCCTCAGTCACCCTTGCTTGACAGTCCTCTCAAGGCTGCGGTCAAACTTGTGCACCTTTTCCAGCCACATTTTTCCCTTCCTCTTAACACTCTATTAATATACTTAGATACTGCACTCTGTGAGCATCCAGCTTCTTTTGCAATTGCCTAAAGTCTTTTGAAGACGTTTCCTCCTTATGGAGGGCTCCAATGATGAGCCTACTAAGCCAGACTGAGACAATTTTAAGGGTTTTCATTAATTAGTGGACTAGATTGAGACACTTGGAGCCTGCAATGTTGAACTTTGCCGGGATATTCTAATTTTGTGTAATACTGGATTTGAGTTGTTTTCATCTTTTAACCATAATCATTCAAATTGAATCAAATAAAGGTTTGTAATATTTCACTTTGTGTGTAGTGAACTAATATAACATACAAGTTTCACTTTTTGAAACAAATTATTGAAACAAATGGATTTTCCCTGGATATAATTTTTTTGGCACATACCTATATTTAGGCATCTAGATGTGGTCATGACCCCTTACCTATGCACATTTTGCTTTCCTCTTTTGTTTACCACGACTTATTTTATATAACCAGCTCTTTAGAAGAGAGATCTATGAAGGAAGTTTGTTCCCATTGAAAGGTTCCCTTTACACCATACATTCCAAAACGGGCCACATTGCCCTCCGAAGGGATCTTTGTAGTGAACACAATCATGGCCACCAATCATGAGTTTACTAAACTCAAATAACCTTCAGAGTCACCAGATCTCAGTCCAATAGAGCACCTTTGGTATGCACTGGAATGGGAGATTTACATTATATAACATTTCTGAGGAATGTTTCCAACAACTTATGCTCTAAAATATGCTGTAAAGCCCGAGACACAACAAGCTGACATCAAAGAATTAGCAGTAACGAAAAGTGACAGTGTTGTTGCTTTGCTTAACTAAACAAAGAGTGTGTGTTCTGCTCCTGTATGAGAGTATGTACCTCTCTATACCTGCATGGGGCAGGATCTGTATTCTACAAAGGATAAAAGTTCTGGGAAACCAGAACTGGTGCTGCACACATACAAAGCAGCGTTTACATACCATTTTCACAGTACTTTCTTAATCACCACAGAGGAATTTGCTCATGAAAATATGTCTGATTATCTGATAATCATTATCATTTGCAAATATTTAAGAAATATGACAAATTGACAGCTGGCTTCTTTGTGTTCCCTCATAACCTGCATTGTTTGCTTAGTCTCGTCACTTCAGTTTTTGTTGTCGCACTTTGATTCATAGCTGAAGAGTCAATCAGAGCACTCTTTCACCAACGACTGACGTCGATTCTACATGCTGAATTGGCAAACTACCGTCGTCATTAACCCAACAAGATACAACACATCGCAACAGCCGACTGTCAGCTTGGTGTGTCCCGGCCTTTAAGAACTGAGGCAGTTTGAGGGCAACCCAGTATCAGCAAGATGAACATATACACGTATATACTGTATTCACTGTATTAAAGCATGTAAAGAACCTAAAATCATTGCAGTCTTTGTAGTATTGCTTAAATATAAATCTCCAAAAAAATAATTCATGCACATGTTATGCATGTTCAATTTTAACCTTTTAGCCCTAATTTAAAGAAACCACAGTGGAATCAATTGCTATATGTTGTATTTCTTCTGTTCGTGTAGTGTGAGCAGCTATGATAAGAACCAGGCGTACTCCACAGAATGGTCAGATGATGAGCAGCCCGCCGGATACTCTGGGAACGAGACAAACGGTGGAGCGAACTCTTTTGAGGAAGACTCGGCCAGCAGAGGAGGTGTGCGTGTGCGGGCGCTGTATGACTATGATGGACAGGAGCAGGATGAGCTGAGCTTCAAAGCAGGTAAAGGGCAGTTAGCTAAAAATAAAAGGCGAAAATGATGTTAAGGAGAGGTTCTTATTATGTTGCTGTGTCCACCTTCAAATAAACAGCCACCTGCAACTCAGGATCATTATTAAAAAGAATTGCCAAGATTCATTTATGACTTATAAGACAGTATATCACACAAAAAGAGTAAGTTGTTTTGTTCATAAAGTACAAAACAGAGCATTTAAGAGGTCACCAATCTCGGTCTGGGAGGGCTCTGCAGAGTTTAGTTTCAACTTTCCTCAACACACCTGCCTGAAAGTTTAGAGTACACCTATAAGACCTTGATTAACTTGTTCAGGTGTGTTTTATTAGGGTTGAAGCTTAACTCTACAGGACACACCAGGAACAAGTTTAGTGATTTAAACCAGAGAAAACAAAAAATCTGAGACAACAGCAAACAATTTTGTGTTCAATAGACCTCTAATAAATGTAGACAGCTAAATGTAGACAGCTTGGCTAAAGCAAGGCTAAACTTGGGCTGTCAGTGAAAATCTAATGACCCATTTCCACTGAGTGGTACGGTACGGTACGGTACGGTTCGGTTCAGTGCGCCTTTTTGGCCATTTTCACTGTCAAAAGCGTACCGAACCGAACCGTACCGTACCACTTTTTTGGCACCCTTTCGAAAAGGGTACCAAAGACGAGAAAGGATACTAAAAGGTGGAGCTACACACGCAGCTGAACGCTGATTGGTTTACAGAGATACGTCACGATCTCGTGGAGCTAGCCAGAATCAAAACAATGGAGCCGCCATGTTTTTAAATACACAGTCGAGACAACTATATGCACATAATAACGATACATGGATGACCCGGGCTCAAAACAAACCTTGTTGTTGTCTTGATGAACAGCCACAAAGTCAAGAATCTGCCGTGTCCTGTTGTTGTTTTACGAGATTGTCTAAAAGTCTAAAAGTGCGAGTGGTTTTTCACTTTCTCCAGGGAGCTCGCGATCGCATCTAGATTTGATATAACGAACTTCTTGAGCTGATAATAATAACGTGTGTGATTAATGAAGCGTCTTCGACATCTGATCCATTCAGAAAGAAAAGGACAAACATGAGAGTGAAGCGCGGAAAAAAAGGAGAAGCCCAACAAAACAAAGGAGCAAATAGTTTCAGCAATCTGAACAATCTGCCATGAACAAATCATGAACAATCTGCCATGTTTATCATCACCTTTTGGACTATTATGAACTGAATTACGGAATTACTCTCTAACAGAGGCTACATGTGCTGCTGAAGATTACAGACACAGATGAGAGGTTAGCTCTGACTGTGGGCTACTGTATATGTTGCGTGTTGTTTTTGAACTCAAATAAGGACTTAATGTCTGCTGTGTGTAGTTTATCTGTAAGTGGTAACATATCGGAGACTGTAAGGGTCTGTATGTGTTCATATATGTTGCATTTATTTATTTATTTGATATAATTGCAGACGTTACAGTAGGCTGTAACACTGTCACACTGTCATTGATCTGCAGTTATAATCAAATCATGTTCATAGAAATGTTAGTAATAAACATTTATAAACAAGTATTAATATGTTTAAAGCATCTGTTTTGTTAGAAGAGCTTCTCATATAATGTGAACGACCTGTACAGCTTTACTGTAGACATTTATTCGAGCGAGAATGACGTCGACTGAAACTCTCTGTAGTACACCACGCCCACCAAAAGGGTACCCTTTGTAGTGGAAATGCAAGCCTGATAAAGGTGACCCGTACCGACTTGAACCGTACCATACTGTACCACACAGTGGAAACGAGCCATAATAGACATCCAAAAATAGCCCAAAACTAGATTAGTCGTCAAACAGACAGATTAGACAGACTTCATATGTGTAGTCATTTATTTCTGTTTATTTGATGACTAGTTTTGATTTAGATGTCTATTAGATTTTCACTCACAGTCCAAATTTAGCCTTGTTTTAGCCAAGACAACTATGTTTAGACATCTATTAGACATCTCACTAGCCTTAAACTCAACCCTCACAGAAAAAAAATCTGCATTTTTACATCTTCAAAATACATTATTCTGTGTGATTTATGAGCCATTTTTCTCATGGGGATCAAAAAATGTCCCCAGTTAGTACCAATAGCCTAGTGGTCAGCGTGTCAACAGATAGCACTGAGGTTCTCGCGGCAAACCGAGTTCGATTCCCGGCTTGAGGTCCTTTGCCGATCCTTCCTCTATCTCTGCTTTCTTGTCTGTATATTTCCACTGTTCTATCAATAAAGGTGAAAACCCCTAAAATATAATTGTTAAAAACAAAAGTCCCCACAAGATCAAATTATACTGGTGTTGCTGTGCTTGTGGGGACATTTGGTCCCCACAACATCAGCAATACAAGGTATATACCCACACAGACAGAGACATCATTGATCCCCACAATGTCAGGAATCCAAGGTACACACAAAACTGCACAGACACATCTTTTGAAATGAATAAATCATATTAAAAAGTTTGGCTCTGTGCAAAACAAACAAACATGTAGCTTTCTCGCAAATATGGTAATTAGGGATGCAATGATAAACCGATTTCACTGTTAACCGCACTTTAAATCGTCACAGTTAATTAATCGTAAAGGCTTCTCAACACATTGTTTCTGCTCGAAACAAAACTGCTGCAACTAAAAGTTATGCCTATTGTGCGCTAGTTTAAAGTTCTGATCTTGTACACAATATGCACGCACACCAGATTAAAGGCTGATTTTGACTTGCGTTGAGGCTATTAACTAAGGGGCGTTCACATATCCTGTCTTTTGCATAGGCAAGTTCGTTATTTCCAATGAAGGCGCACGACTTTTGTGCATATATTGGCAGCGATGCACACATGACACGACGTGCTCACGCTTTCCAGGCAGACCTAGTTAAAAGAATGCTGCGAGCACAGTCAAGAACTGACCAGTCAGCTTTATACTTTGTATGGAATATAAACATTTCTACTCCAAAGAGACAAAAAAAAATAGAGAAGGAAAATACCAAACAATTTTGTTATAGTTACAACACAAACAAAGAAAAAAAGTTGTTCAACTCATACTGTATGTCCAGGTGGACTAGATAATGTAGCGAAAGCAAACTCAAAGTCCAACAAGAGCAACAAATGAGCTCTAAAGAGCAGAACAATAATACCTCTTTAATATACTGCATTTTAAAAACAACCACACACAAAATTCTCAAATCTCAAATCAACGACTCGTCTCAGCAATCCGGTAGAACCTACAAGCGAACACATTAGGAGCATTATTACACAACAGTGGAGGATATTTTAACAATATAACAATAAAACATTTAAATGGAATTGTCTCAAAATATGTTTTTACTTGAATTCCCTTGTGAAGAGGAAGTATATGTCAGCATATCCTCCTTATTAACATCCATTACTGTAATAATACACCTACATTGCTGATGTGCAAGCTGAACGTGCAGTCTCACTCTGATTTATGACCAACAGGTGATGAGTTAACAAAGATCGAAGAGGAAGATGACCAGGGCTGGTGCAGAGGTCGCCTGGACAGCGGGCGGTCAGGCTTATACCCTGCCAATTACGTGGAGGAAATCTGATCACCTGACTAGAGGACGACACACCTTTGGAGGCAGCTCTGATTGTCCGATCAAATAAATTGGCAAAATTGCCAGAGACTTCTTATGAACGACTTTCCCTGAAGATGTGCAATGCAGTCTTGTTTAAGATTTAAAACAAACAAAAAATCTTAGTAAAGATAACCACACTGTATATATATATATCGATCTTATCTGCCAGGCGGGGAACAGCTTGCTCACTACTAATGTCTATTTGCAAATATATAACGTTATATGCATTCAAACAACCGGATAAGAATAAATAAATGACCCATCAGTTATGCAAGTACAGGATACGATTATTCGTGCGGATTACATGTTATTTGAAATTATATCACAGAATACTCCTATTAGTGTAACGTTCCAACTTGACAGACGTTCATGTGGCCACTATGCTGTATTTTAAGACAAAGTTCAGTGTGCGATTACGGGGTACTTGTCCAGTGTGCGAATATGACTCACAGTGGGCTCTTCGATTTTCCTCCCATCAGTCCATGCCCCGCTGCACTGGTTATTATATTTGGTATCGTCCTCTTGATGTCTGTGTCTTTACACATAGCAGCATGAGCTATGGAAGCATGTAGTCCCCGATTCCTCAGGCTGTCTGTTCTGTATGCAGTTTCCACAGTGGCCAGAGAGGGCAGTAGACTCAAACCATCAACACGAAAACCTCATTCTGTGCTCAGAACAGAAAACTAGCATGCAAACATGATGGAATCACCACACTTAGATGATGTTCACCCTAGGGCTGCCGCTAACAACGTTTTTATATTGATTAATCTATCGACTAATTTTTTGATTATTCAACTAATCTAAAAGATAAATTTTATTTAAACAGTTATTAAATAAAATAATAAAGTTTTTGGAACTTTTGCAAAGTTGGCATTTATTAGACCGTACAACGCTATTTTATGGCAATTCGTAACTTTTTAATCTAGTGGCTAATTCGTATGAAATCATACCATCTCATTCATACAGTTTAATATGGTTTGATTATCCCCCAATTATGGTTGGGTTTGGGGGTGGGGTTTGATGCCACGCCTCCTTTTTAAAATCGTACATTTTCGTACGACTAAACTGAACGAATTAGCCACTAAACTGACAAAACATAAAATAGTTTCCTTGTGAGATCAGGCTGGATTGTAAGTTATTGGTAAATCATTGGTCAAAGCAAGATCGTGTTGTAGCCTACGATCAATATTATTCATTCATTCATTTTCTTTTCGGCTTAGTCCCTTTATTAATCCGGGGTCGCTACAGCAGAATGAACCACCAACTTATCCAGCACGATTTTACGCAGTAGATGCCCTTCCAGCTGCAACCCATCTCTGGGAAGACGATCAAGATTATTTATCTCAATATCTTAACTAATTAATAAAAATGTTTAGCTTTTTAATGTGTTTAATTGAATTGTACGTTGTATGGTATTTTCTTAAACAAACAAGCAATCAAAATTCTTCAACAAAATCATAAATTTGAACACATGAATCGTTAATACAGATGTTACATCCATTGTGTCCGCCATGTGTTCTTATGGACACACGCCCAACTCAGACATTAAGAAAGTTTCCTACTTGTAATTTAAAGGGACAATTCTACGTTCAACTAAAAACTGAACTGAATGTCACTTTCCAACGTGACTTGAGGTCACTGACGGTCCCTATATATAATTGTTTTTTTGTTGTTGTTGTTGCTTTTAAAATAGAAAAACAAATAAGCGGTTTGTTTATGCCAAATTTAAACCTTCTCACGAACATAAAAAATGTTGTTTTTTCAAGTATTTACTTTAGTTTTCATCACATTTGGTTTTTACACACAAAATGAAAATGCGCTCAAACCAAAATGAATGAGTGAAGTTTATTTATAAACTAATTTCGAGAGGATCACGTGCTTATGATTGCTAGCGGCCGGACCCACGTTATCCAAATTCACTATGCACCAATCAGACGATGCCTAAGCTACTACAAATACCCCGGGTTACGTATCACCGATATCTTCGCTTTGAAGAATCCCCCCTTTCATCCCTACTCCTCCTCCTTCCTAGATGGGTGACACAGTGGCCCAGTGCTTAGTGCTGTTGCCTAACAGCAAGAATGTCAATGGTTCTAGGCTTTACCAAGCCAGCGGGCATTTCTGTGTGGAGTTTGCATGTTCTCCCCGTGCTCACGTGGGTTTCCCCCGGGTTATCCAGTTTCCTCCCACTGATTAAAAAACATGCATCTTAAGTTATTGACTAATCAACACTATAGACTTGCTCCCTACCTAGTACCTATCTTGTTAAAGAGAACTACTATCTGCTCTTCAATCGCCATGACAGGGAAGTTCTCGAGATCTACCTGAGCTCAATCTCCCCTCTCGCCTTCCAACGGGAGGGAGCCCGGGGCTCGAGGATCTTATGAGCTCAGGGCTCTCTCCCGGAACAGCATGCCAAACAAGCTTTATAATCAATCATCAGCTAAGTGTGAACTCTTGAAACAGCTTTAAAATGTGTTCTCTGTGTGGGCGGGAAATTACAACCATCTCTCTGCTGATTGGTCAACCAAACATCAAACCGAGCCATCATCAGCTGTTTGTCAGTTTTGCAATGTTTCCTTTTAATAACTATAAAAGTGATAGATCTGATAGACAGACATCATGCCTAGGCAGAATTCCACTGCACAAAATTGACGAACAGCTGACAGTTTGATTGATCAGCAGAGAGGGGGTGTCTAATTCCTGCCGCACAGAGAACAAATTGAAAGCTGTTCATTCATTTTTGGTTTTATCGCATTTCATTTGGAGTGTAGAAACAACATGTGATGACAAGAAAAATAAACATTTGAAATAGTTTTTTATGTCTGTTAGAATGTTCAAATTTGGCATAAACTAACCGTTTCTTTGAATGAGAAAACCAAATACACGTAGGGACACGGACCAAATACTGGCTACAATTCGGAGGGAAAATGATATGAATAGTATATAGCTTTTACATTATACAATGACAAATGTTTGGAAAAACTAGCATGCAGTTCACTGCAAAAAATGCTTTTCTTACTTGGATTTTTTGTCTTGTTTCTAGTCAAAGTATTTTAAAATTCTTAAATCAAGAAGAATTTTCTAGACGAGCAAAACATGTTGTCTTGTTTTTAAGAGATAATATGTCAATATTAAGTGAGTTTTTGCTTAAAACAAGCTAAATAATCTGCCAATGGGGTAAGCAAAATAATCGTGTCAAAAGGAAAAACAAGATTATTTTGCTGACCTCATTGGCAGATTATTTAGCTTGTTTTAAGGAAAAACTCACTTCAATTTGGCATATTATTTTTAAAAACAAGACATTATATTTTGCTTGCCAAGAAAATGGTTCTTAATATAAGAATTTTTAGATATTTGGACTAGAAACAAGACAAAAAAATCTAAGAAAATCATTTTTTGCAGTGTTGTTATCAGATGGCTGCCAAATTAAAAATGTAAACCTACACATTACCTAAGCCTAAATTCAGCTCATGTTTTGGAGTGTTCAATTTAACTCAATTTAAGTATCAGTGGAGCAAGTATTTGCCATGTTGGATACCACTGGAATTCCCGGCACATTGAATAGTTTGACATTATCTATGCTGTTTTAAAGAAACATTATTTGGGTTCTCATTATATATACACTATATACTGCAGAAATATAAGCATTCTGTTCTGAACATAGTGTCCGGTTTTCGATTGCTTGATTGTTAAGCTGTCATCTTATGTTTGTTAAAGCCATGTGTTGTTATTTGTTACTCCAGCAAGGCTTTGTATTTGGCCTCAGTTCATGTCACTTCTTGATACCAAATCGAGATTTTTTCAGATGGACATGAATGTTTTTGTGCAAGATTTGGGCTACTTGTGCACTGCACATTAGAACAGAATTCATGTGAATTTCACACCTGGACCATCATGCCACTGATCAATACTCGCAACCGATGCATCGATTTACTCAGATCAATCCCTGCAGTTTCATGGCCTTTTTAATGAACACACTCTGCTATCGTGTCAAGCAAAAAAAAAAATTGGACAAAATCTTTGATCTAAAAAGTTCATACATGGTCCTAATGTTAGATTTAGGCAACATGCAATGTATATACAGTGGTCTCAAAAGTATTCAGACTATGGAATCATTCTTTATTTTTATTTAAACTGAATAATGCAGTATTTATTATAAATGACATCTGTGCACATATCTTATTTTTTTGTCATGTGTCCTTAAGGGGATGTTTACACGATGGCGTTTTCAACGAACAAAGGAAAACTTTGTATGCTTTTTCAGGCCTGAAAAGGCAAAACTTTTGAAAACGGGTTTCAAAGTGCATGTCTGTGAAAGCAATCCTACTATTGTGATGTTTGTGATGTGTTGCGCATGTGTATTATGTGTTAAGTCTATAGGCATGCGCAAGTACTGGACAACCAAAACAACAGTGGAGGACCTAAAGAGTGCACATACAGTACGCATACGTGTTTCTGCACAAAGACACAGCGCCAGCTACTGGCATACATGCATAATCCAGCGGTTTAAGTAGTTTTCACTGGATTCTTTTTTCACAAATTTGTCATTGTTTTGCCCAACTTTTCAAAACAGACGTCAGTAGCTATGTTTCCATCCAAAGATGCGAAGTAAATTTATGCGTATAACTGGAATATCGCATGCAAGACATGCAAATAAAGCAGTGTTTCAATCCAATGAGTCAAAGAGAACAAAATCGTCACTTCCTGATTAACTGGCGCCAAATATCAAAAGTATAAATGGAATTTGCTGCGGTGGAAGAAGCTGCATCAATCTTTTTTTTATTTAATAAATGACTTGAGCACCAGAAGACGATGCCGACACGTAATGAATGCATGGTGTCGTTTGAAGGAGTGAGACGTGGAGCACAGACACTCTTGACAGTTCTGGAAGTCATTAATGATATAATTATGCTAATACTGAAATGGTTAAGGCGTTTAAGAATGACCAAAACAACATTTCAGATGCTTTACAATGTGCTCAGCCTGCTGATTTGTCCTTTCATGCACATTTTTATCATCACATGATCTCTTATAACAAAATCACATGACTTTTTTAATGCACATACTGGAATTTGTTCAGTAAACATGTTTCCATCGTAGTTAATTCTTCTTATTGAAAAAAAAAACATTTTTTTATGCGCATTTTTAAAATGTATGCGCATCTTGATGTTTTCATCTACTTTTTTTATATGCGCATATCCAAAATGTGCATAAAAATAGGTGAATAGAAATGTATCTATTGTCGTGTAAACGTAACCTTAATAAAGTTACATCTATTCGGTGATTGATGTTTAGTGGCACAAATCAACCTGTCAATCATATGGAATTCACTAATAGCGAACCACAACCAGCCAATCAATGTCCCACAGACAAAACCAAGCCCCGCCCTATTTATATCCCTCTGATGTTTTCGTAAGGAAGAAATTACTACCGCAGCTTCTGTTTTATGATGACCTTAAAGAGACAGTTCTCCCAAAACTGTCAAATTTTATAATTTATAAATCCTTGTTTCAAATCTATTAGACGTTCTACTGACATTTTGACGAATCCTGTTACCATTGACTTCCACAGTATTTGGTTTTCCTACTATCATTGCAAGATGTAGTTACATTTTTTGAGAGGTGCACGTCAGTTTCATGCACAGCGAGGGGTATGCAACCGCACAAAGGTTGCGCCAATGCATATGCCTCTGCTTGACGCAGAAGCATAAATCAGCCTTAAGCCTCTCATGCTGTGTTCACACCAGATGCAGGATGCGCGGATAAATTGCTCTATTCGCATGTAAATAGATTCGTGAACATTTTGAGTTTACTCGCTTCATTTGCGCATAAAAATCCGCTTCATTCGTGCATCAAATTTACTTTAGAACTTTACACGGATTCGCATCATGGGCAGGGGTTCTGTCTGCCTGGTGACTGTAGCTTCGTTGCTAAATAACTAACATGGATTTTATTGAGAAAATAACTTTTTATGTGCTTTATGAAGGCTGAAAAACAGCGTTGATTCGTTTGGAGCAGTGTCTGAGTCCACTAGATCCTTTCAGAGGTGCAGCCAGCTCTGTGAGCTCATAAACTCCTCCAGAAACGTAACCTGGTTGATGGAAGCATTTAAGCTTCTGACTGAGCCGAGCCCAGTTTGATGAACTGTTGTCGGCAGGAGGATTTTCCCCGGGACACCAACAACAGGCGCTTTGTCATAATCATGCCCCACAAGAGCAAGCTCCTGATTGGTTAACAGGGCGCGAATGTCCGCAGAAGTTCAGATTTTTGAACTCGAGCGATTCACGCTCGCTCAATTCGCGAATATCGCGACATTCCTGGTGCGCCATTTGCGCATATCACGCATCAGGATGTCTATTCGCAGCTTTGCATTGCCTTAACATATAAATCACTTGCGCTTGACGCTTCTTCCACGTCTGGTGTAAACGCAGCATCACAGTTTAAAAAGGATAACACATTAAAACCAACTGCAGGATCCAAAGTGTGAATTAAGCGTCTAAATGCTTCTTGTGACCACTGTAATTTTTCCCTCCCAATGCTGGTCTCTGTATGACAGAACCACCACCAGTTTAAACATGCGATCTGTGCTCTTTATGTGCCCGTTTTTCCAGATTGCTGTCCTGAGGACTGTGAAGTTGCGCGTGGAGATTCAGTGTGGGAGTGAAAATGTTCAACGTGTAGGATGTGGCCCAATACGTTCTGAGGAAAGACCCCTAGCAGCTTTGTGATTTGTCCAACACTAAAAAAAAAAAAAAAAGAAGTCGCATTGTTAAAATATACCTTAGCGTACACAAAAAATAAGTACGAAAGGGAACACATGTCAGGTTATCGTATCGAGGAGTATCCTCTTTATTATATTCAGTGTGTATGAGTTGTGTTTATGTATAGAAATTACAAATGTAGTGTTATACTTGTAAATGTCGGGTAACAAAAGAACAACGCTTTGAAAAAAAAATTAAAATAACACTGTAATGCTCTGTAGGTATACCATATTGTATTAATTTGATTTTGACTGCGATGAAATCACTATGTACCATACCTGTATAAATGCGTGTGGGTCCACGCCGTCATATTTGTATATGATGATGTAATTTATTAAGGTTATATTCTGCTGTAACTGTACAACTGTGTTGAGTAGAGACAAACACCTACGTTGAGACAGTAAAGAACCGTGTAATGTAAATGCTATTTTTAATGTTGATTTGTACTTTATGCAACTGAAGGGATGAAGGTTTATGTCGTGAACGTTTCTCTTGCGGTGTAGAGGACGTGTGTCTGTTCATAGTTAGTTGATGTAAATTGACCTCCTTGCTGGTGTAGTGCCTCCTCATCCATAACAATGTTCATTTAAATATGCATAACGTTAACGACGATGATGATCGGAATAATGTCGGAAACCTGATTTCAAGTTTTTTGTGCTGATGTCAATATTGCAATATTAGTTTGGAAGGACAAAACATGTTCGTTGAGAAAACTGGCAAAATGTGTGCTCCATTTTTTTGCTGGATAAGTTTCTTCTTTTACCAAAATATTTAATTCATAATTTTCTCAATGTAAATCAAAGCCGTTTGACATAGATGAAGGTTGGAAAATGTTGGAAGTGGTGTTAGAGAGGGCGCTCAACCTCCTAATGCCCCAGTGAAAGTGAAGGGGACACTACACTGTCAGTGGGCGCCGTCTTTTGGGTGAGACGTTAAACCGAGGTCCTGACTCTCTGTGGTCATTAAAAATGTACTTCTCGTAAAGAGTAGGGGTGTAACCCCCCGGTGGCCTGGCTAAATTCCCTCTCGGCCCTTACGATCATTGCCTCCCAATCATCCCTTCTCCACCGAATTGGCTCTATCACTGTCTCTCCACTCCATCAATAGCTGGTGTGTGGTGAGCGCACTGGCGCTGTCCTGTGGCTGCCATCGCATCATCCAAGTGGATGCTGCACACTGGTGGTGGAGAATTAACCACTTCATTAAGAATGACACACTGAAGGGCAACTCCACCGATGTGAAGCTCCATTAGTTGAAAACCAGACTTTACCAATTGACTAAAGTGAATGAAGAAAAACAAAAACCCTAGAGCAGGGGTGGCCTAACTTGCATAGTGTCCTGTGTCCTGCATAGTTTAGCTCCAACTTCCTTCAACACACTAGTAGTTGAAGTTTCTAGTATACATAGAAAGAGCTTGATTAGCTAGTTCAGGTGTGTTTAATTGGGGTTGGAACTAAAATATGCAGGACACTGGCCCTTCAGGACCGAGTTTGGACCCCCCTGCCCTAGAGCAAAAAGCAGACTCAGCTGGGCAGGACCAGTTCTCCTGTGGCCAAATGTATTGTGCAGAGCTGCAGCCCAGGCACCGGGGACTTAAAGCCTAGAGTTTGAGCTTGCAAAATTTGGTCGTACGGCACTGTGAAAAGGGGCGGGATTACACAAGATGATTAAAATCGAGGGATTTATTTAATGTAATAATAATAATAATAATTCCTTACATTTATATAGTGCTTTTCTGGACACTCAAAATCTCCTCATCCACCACCAGTGTGCAGCATCGACCTGGATGACGTGACAGTAGCCATATTGCGCCAGACCGCACACCACACACAACACACCAGCTGATTGGTGGAGAGGAGACAGAGTAATGAAGCCAATTATTATATGTGGATGGTTAGGAGGCCATGATGGACAGAGGCCAGTGGGCAAATTTGGCTACAATGCCAGGGTTAAACCCCTACTTTTTTTTAAAGGGATTTTTTACGACCACAGAGAGTTTAACGGTTTAACGTCTCATCCGAAAGATGGTGCTCACTAAGCAGTATACTGTAGAGTTCCCATCAATATAGTGGGCATTAGGACCAACACAGACTGCAAATTGGGCGCCCCTGCTGGCCTCACTAACACCACTTCCAGCAGCAACCCAGCTTTCCCATGTGGTCTCCCATTCAGGTACTGACCAGGCGCAGCCCTGCTTAGCTTCAGTGGGCCACCATGTGAGAGTTTCAGAGAGCTAGCTTCCGGCTTTTCTGTCCTGAAAGGTCATGTTTTGATCTCCTGTTGGTCTTACGCAACCACGTGATGCGATTTCACAGGTCAGAGTTCACCAAGCTTAAACTTTGTAATGCAACAACATGCAAAACCTTTGCTTGCGTTTCTGGTCTGCCACATTTGTATATGTATGAATGGAATTTTATGGGGTGAAAATTGCAGAGTGACCACTAGGGATGTTCATGGTGAACGACCGATACCGAGTACCAATTCTGATGCTTCAAGCTTTATGTAGCTTTCCCATTGCATAAAGCACATTTTCCCTCTAAGTATGATACTTGGTGAAGTTTATTTATAAACTAATTTCGAGAGGATCACATGCTTATGATTGTTCACAGCTGATCCCACATCAGCTCACAATTGATTCACCAATCAGATGATTCCTAACTCACTATAAATAACCAGAGTTTTCTTATCTCAGTATTTTCGTCTTAAAGAATCCCCCCCCCCCCCCCCCCCCTACTCCCCCTCCTTTCCAGATGGGCGACACAGCGGCACAGTGATTAGCCCTGTTGCCTCACACCAAAAATGTCTCTGGTTAAAGTCCCTACTAAACCAGTCAACATTTCTGTGTGGAGTTTTCTCATGTGGGTTCTTTGGTTTCCTCACACAGTCCAAAAACATGCAACCTAAGTAAACTGAACATACCAAATTAATACCAAAGCCAAACTCTTAGCAAGCCGTACAAAAGTGATTTGATTTGATTTGATTTGACTTCTCTCCTTAGCCATCCCTATATCTGTCATTAGCCAGAAATAAGTTGGGGAATTCATCGAGATCTACCTAAGCTCAAACTCCCCTCTCACCCTGCAAATGGGACGGAGCCCAGGGCTCTCTCCCAGGACAGCATGCCAAACAAGCTTTATTATCAATTATTAGCTAAAGGTGAACACTTGAAAGTGGAGATCTCGCCTTACCAAAGATTATATATTAAGGATGTTGCATTACATGTAATAGTCAGAAGCAGCTTTACAGAAAAACAATGCAATTTGGCAACATTGCAAATTTTGCAAACATTGAATTCAACATGTCTCGTTGAAGAAAAGGTTTGGAGCAATATTTGATGGAAGAGGTTAAAATGCACACCTATGAATCCATTTCTTCTTTACTAAAAGAAAATAGGTCTTAAACTACTGTTTATTGCAAAAAAAAAAGTATATTACAAGATATTTATTACCTTTCACTCGATATATCTTTACTGCGCTATTCATTAAACCTAACGAATGTAAAGCTTAGATCATCACTGTTCCTCTCGCAATCTGTTCTCTTGCTCATTCACTCTCGTTGCCATGATTTTTGGGGTATTTTATCTCAATTGCGGAGTGTCACAGAGCCACTATGAATTTGCAGGAGACTCGAGGATCTTCAAGGAGAGGTCATAGGGTTAAACGAGACACTAGATGGGGTGGTCATAGGGTTAAACGAGACACTAGATTGATTGAGTGATTTGATTTGATTTGGGGTGATCGCTCCGCTCGTGTCACAGCACCTCAAAACACTATACTGTATGATGATTGCACTTGCAGCAGAGACCAACACTCATGCGGGTCGCACCAATGAACTGTAAACAGAGGTTGCACCACATCTGTATATTTAAGCTGCTGTGCCACAATCGCTCACACCCCCGTGCTTCATTTACTGTACCTTCTCACGTGTTGTAGCGCTGCAGATGTATAACCCGGGTGCACACGTGTGTTTTTCTTTGCTTGTAAACAAACACGATCAGTTCATGAGATTGGCCAGATCAACAAGTACCGATCGAGTCATGAAATGTGATTATCGGCCGATAATCTCTGACCAATCAATTGGAGCATCCCTGACTGTAGCTTAAGAATGACGAGCATCTGTCATGGAGAGAAGCTGCAGGTCTGACTAGGTCACCGGCGGGTGTTCAGGCGAGTCTGTGGGATCTATGCAGAGACTCGTCTGTCACTGGGGTCTTTCAGGAATCAAACGAGTACTGAAAAATCATACTTAAAAGTACCATTATTTGCCTAAAAATGTAGTGCAAGTAGAGGAAAAGTATCTGTTGTAAATATTACTCAAAGTATTTTGCCATAAAAGAAAAATCAATCATTTTGACCCATACAATGCATGTCTTCTGCCCCCCAAAAAATAGATAGATAGATAGATAGATAGATAGATAGATAGATAGATAGATA
>CAIGQZ010032598.1:4745029-4757925 GCA_903798205.1 Danio tinwini
ATAGATAGATAGATAGATAGATAGATAGATAGATAGATAGATAGATATTATACATTTAGTAGTGAAGTGAAGGTAAACATGCAATGGCTATTAAATGACTAAACAGTGAATTAAAATACCTCACAAATAATTAATAACTTCTGAAGCCATTTTAAAATAGTACACACATTAATGGTCACACATCGATTGTAAATAGTAAATAGCTGGACAAGATGTTGACTGGAAGTACTTAGGCCTAAGGCTGGCATTGCATTATCAAAACATTAGAAAAACACATTTTCAAGTCAAATGGCTCCCTCTGTTGGTTAAAGAGAAATCCTCCATCGTCCATCCATTCATCATCCATGACGGCTCACAGGAATGCTGGAGACTATTTTATGTTGGGTTTCTTATAAGCCCATCTTAGACACACCTTACATAAATTTACTAAGAACAACATACAAAAATAACTGAATTAAACCAGTGAAGTGTGTTTTTTTTTGTTTATTGCCCCTCTATATCTCCCCTCATAACCTTAGGTGCATTTCAATGAATTGGACTATCATCAAAAAGTTGCTTTATTTCAGTAATTCAATTAGAAAAAGTCATATATAATTATTACACACTTACTGATACATTTCAAGTGTCTATGTTTTTTCAGTCTAATGAAAACCCACAATTAAATTGATCAGACATGTTGAATAATACTTAAGACCAATAAAAAACGTTTTTTAACACAGAAATGTTGGACTATTTAAGATATGAACATGTAAAAACACTTAATCAGTCAGGTCAGGTGGTCAGTCTGTGGCACTGCTGAGGTGTTATGAAGCCAATGTTGCTCTGATAATGGCCTTCAGTTCTTCTGCGTTGTTGGTATGATGTCTTGCCAATTTCTCTTCACGACACCAAATTCTTTCTCTATATGAGTTTGTAACCTGATTGATACCCAGGTTAGCTGAAAATAAAGTGGACAAAATAATCATAAGCATTTATATATATATATATTACTATGTTCTGTGAAATAAAGCACGTTTTTGTGAAAATACATGAAATTAAAACTATTCGAATTCAGTCAGAATTATTTTTAATTAAACATTTGGAAAGTCTGCCCAATTAGGCCAATAGGAAGTTAGCCTCGCTGAGGTGAGCGGAGCCATGTGAAACAGCGAGAGAATGTTCTGGAGTGAAGAGAGAAAACTACTGCTACGGTCGAGATTTGATGATCCTGGAAGAAAAAGAAAAAAATATTAGATTTAGCAAATATAACTGGTCATTTTTATCAGAAAACAATTTAGATTATGAGAGTGAAGTGTGGATTAAACCTCAATGAGAGATCGTGAGTGTATGGTGTGCAGGCTAAGACAACTGCTGCGTCCCAATTCGCATACTATCCGTCCTAAATAGTTTTTAAAAATGGAATTAGTATGTCCCAAATCATAGTATGTTGAACAGAGTATGCCAAATGTTCCCAGATGGTTTACTATTTCCGGTCAAAATGTTAAGCGTAGAACCGTCCATACTCTAACGTGAAATCGATTAGAACTACAAACGCGAGTGAAAAGTGTAAACAAACTACAAACATGATGGACGCACGAGACCAACCGTCAAGTACGTTAAAGAGGCTTTAGTAAAGATGTTTGTATGACTGTTAATTAATATCTTAATATAACATCTGTGTAATATTTCATCTGCAACAACAATACTGAACTTATGTAATAACGTGTTTGGACATTAATGTCTGAATGCAGAATTATCCAAACCCCTGAGGAGATTTCTCTGCATGAAAGACTCGTGAATGGCAGATTAACCTGCTGCTGCTTCTCCAATAAGGTAGGACATTAAATATGAAAAAAATGTGGATGGTGTGAATGAGTTTTTGCTTTGAGTCTAAGTGAAAAGGACTTTCTCTTGGTTAGTGAACTAATTGTAATCTCATTACTGATGTTTTCTGTTTGAATATTGGGTAAATGGTTTTTAATATGAACAGACATAATAAATATGAAACAAAAATGCGCACACAATTATTTGCCTGTTCTAAACAGGAATAACATTAATTCACTCTGCCAATTGATCAATGTTTGAAGGTTTAAAAGTCAGCACATGTGAGGCCTATGGCTGGATAATGCTAAAATGTATTAATGACATTATTTGTATTTTTTTGCTTATTCAATATGGTAGTATTTATATAGATGAAGTTAAATTTGTTGAAAGTTGGAATATATCATCTGCAAAAAAATGTCTAATTGTAGTTCTGGCCTTGTCTTTTGCAAGGTCAGGTCTTTAGTTTTGTTTTTTGCCTTTGCCTTTTTCCCCTATTCTTTCTTTTTGTTTATCATCTAGTTGGATGCTTCTAATATTCTTCTGGACACTGCATGGTTTTGGTGGATTTGAAGGCCGAACTGTTCCTGCTTCACATAAAAAAAGTGTCATTGTGTGCAGGAAATGGCGGTCCACAAGTTATCAACAGAATGGTAGGACTGTCGTATTTACCTTTTTTTGACTTAACTGCCTTGGTCAGAACTAAGTGATTGCCGAAAGAAGGATTGTGTGAAATGGAGTAAGGATCGCATGATGCAATGTTAAACAGAGACTAAACTTTTGATTCATACTTAAATTGTTGCTAGCTGTTGTGATTGTCATTTTCTGACATTACATTGTGTTGTATTAAATTATTATTCATATTTTTCTTTTTTTTGTATCTTATTTTTCATTTTGTTTTGTATGTGTTTAGAGATTTGAGGATCTCTAAACAGATGCAAAACAATTTATTACACTAAACAATCTGATTAGGTATAGGTTATGCAAATATAAATATCAATTGTAATTATACACAGTGATGCGGTGGCGCAGTGGGTAGCACATTCGCCTCACAGCAAGAAAGTCGCTGGTTCTTGCCTCGGCTGGGTCATTGGCGTTTCTGTGTGGAGTTTGCATGTTCTCCATACGTTCGCATGGGTTTCCTCCGGGTACTCCGGTTTCCCCTACAGTCCAAAGACATGTGTACAGGTGAATTGGGTATGCTAAAATTGACTGTAGTATATAAGTGTGTGAATGAGTGCGAATGTTTCCCAGTTATGGGTGCTGGAAGCGCATCTGCTGCATAAAACATATTCTGGATAAGTTGGCAGTTCATTCCGCGGTGGCGACCCCAGATTAATAAAGGAACTAAGCCGAAAGGAAAATGAATGAATTATACACACTGTTTAAAAAAAAGGGGTACACTAAAATATCACATCCTAGATCCGAATGAATGGAAGATTCTTATTAAATACTTTGTTTTTTACATAGTTGAATGTGCTGACAACAAAATCACTTAAAAAATGATCAGTGTAAATCAAATGTATTAACCAATGGAGGTCTGAATTTGGAGTCACACTCAAAATAGAAGTAAAAAATACATCACAGGCTGATCCAACTTTGATGTAATGTCCCTAAAACAAGTCAAAATTATGCTCAGTATTGTGTGTGTGGCCTCCACGTGCCTGTATGACCTCCCTACAATGCCTGGGCATGCTCCTGGTGTAGTAGTGGATGGTATACTGAGGGATCTCCTCCAGACCTGAACTTAAGCATTCGCCAACTCCTGGACAGTCTGTGGTGCAACGTGGCATTGGTTAATAGAGCGAGACATGATGTCCCAGATGTGCTCAATTGGATTCACTTCTGGGAACAGGCAGGCCATAGCATCAATGGCTTTGTCTTGCAGGAACTGCTGACACACTCCAGCCACAGCATTGACTTGCATTATGAAGAACCCAGGGCCAACCGCACTGGCTTATGGTCTCACAAGGAGTCTGAGGATCTCAACTCCATACCTAATGACAGTGCAACAAAATGAGCTCAATTTATGAATATTAATGATTAATAATAATAAGTTATTTATAAATTGTTTATTTATTTAGAAGAGGAATTATACTTCTTGTGAAGTAGATAAATATTTTTATTAAACTTAATAAGCTGGCAGTAAGGATCTTTTACCGTTAAAGTGACTGTTTCTGTGAGACAAAACAAAGACAATCCAACATGGTTATACAATTATTTAATGACTAGTCTAACGTATAACAACCAAACGTATATATAAAACAAAAACAGAGTAGCGAGGAAATAAAGAGTTTAGATAAAGTATGACTAATAAGAACCACCAAATATTGATAAACACCTTAAAAGGGGTCACAGTTTAAAATGCATGACTAATACCTACGTCTTTGGGTCTCTCACTCTTCCTGTGATTTTCTCTGATGCTTGGAACATGGTGTCTCTTAAGAAGTCCTTTTGTTGTTTGTGAGGAGTTTGTAACGCAGATCGGAGGATATGCAAGACTCGACCTTTAAAGGGCCCTGAAACCCCCCTGTCACAGCAGGGTGTTTTCACACCTCTAGTTTGGAAAAAGTCAGGAAAGTGGGCGTGTCCAGCTCTGTTTAGGTGGGAGGCAAAGAGGGAAGGATTTGCAAATATGGGAGTTTCTATTTGGGCAAGCGCTGATTTTCACAGAGGCGAGGCAAACAGTGTTGCCAGATTGGGCGGTTTTGAATCCGATTGTGCGGGTAAAAAATCAGCTACATCTGTCAACACTGGAGGCAAAACAAACACACAGATGCAAGGGAGAAAGACAGTGACTGTGTTTATGCACATCAGTAATCAAATTATTTGCCAAATTATCAATTTATCGACTTTAATTGCAGATTTTCACCATAATGTTAAAGTAAAGTTTGTCCACAGCATTGCTATGTTAGACTTAACACCCTTGTTACCCTTTACCCTGGTTAGTCTTTTGAAGCCAAGCGTTACATTTCAAGTATGAGCTTTGGCTAGTGTGTATAATCGAACAGCTAATGGTGCTGTCACTGAGGGGTATGTTAGAATGTTAAAAGCTCTTGCCAAAGAGAGTGGAAGGCCCTTTTAAGATGTTCTTCATAAGTTAGAAAAAACTCTAAGAAACTCACATTGCTAGTTGTCCTCTAGCTGTGCACAGAGTTTAAGTTTCGGTGAGAAAAACAGAAAAATCATAATCGTTACCTCTTGAAACATCTATGCAGAGGGTGTTGCAGAGGACAATTCTCTCATTTCCAGACTTCGGTTAAAAAATAGAGAAGCTCGACCACCCCCGGTTTTTATATTTATGTAGAAATACTTATGTAGACAAAAATAAATAAATAAATAAAAAAAAAAATAAAAAAAAAAAATATATATATATATATATATATATATATATAATTTTTTTTTTCATTCATTTTCTTTTTGGCCCTTTATTAATCTAGGGTTGCCTCAGCGGAATGAACCGCCAACTTTCCGCCAATAAAACCACCAAGTTTTATATTAACAAATTTAACAGAAACTAACAAACAAAAATCTGCATGCGCTCACCGGCTCTGCATGCACTTGCTCGACGTGAATGAGATGAACTGAGTTAACGATAATAACTGCTGTTCTCACGGGTGGTCTCTGATATTGCACAGATGATCTTGACATTTATACAACAGTTGCAGTTACCTGCAAACTCTGTCCCACCGGCTTTACAACATAGCAGACTTTAACCCACTGGAAGTCTTTTATCCACTCTTCAAAAAGTGTAAATGGTAGATTAACATTCACCACCAGAGCGGCAATTGGGGGATTTGTTTACTACAGCAAGTTGACATGTCAACTGTTTTAAACCATTTCTGAGCACTACGTTTGGCATTTTTAGGTGTAAATTAGAATACATTATTGAGCATGTCTAGGTTGAAGTTAATCTTGATGAACACTTTCTTTGCCATTCCAGATGACTTTATTAATAAGTTATTTGAGTTATTGCAGAGATGTATGGATGCAGTCCTCCAAGCTCATGGGAGTCATACACAATACTCATTGTTTTCCCACTGCAGCATGACTATATATTCTATACTGGACATTATTTCTGTTAATTGACAAGAATTTAATCTAAGCAAAGTCAGTCTTTACTGTCCTAATTTAATAATTAAAAATCAAGGGATGATCACATTTTATTTAGGTAAAAAAAAACATAATCTAGAGGCCTTTGCCTTTCATATAAACCACTTCTGATACCAAATTATTAACTAGAAGTCAAGATATAATTTGTTGTTCCTAAAACTTGAATAGACGACAAGACTTTTGTCAGTTTGTGTGGGCTAATAATTAATAATAATAATAGTTAATAATAATAATAAATAATAATAATAATTGAATAATAATAATAATAATACATCTCTTTATGGGGGAATCAACATCTATTGTAATCTGTAAATGATTTTTGACATTTTATTACTTCTTACCAGATTTGATTAATTTCAATTATTTTTTTTTATAATTACTTCTCTAATTATTGTAATTTAATCATATTACATATTACCTTCAATTAAGGTTACATCACATTTATGAAATAACATGCTTCATTAGGATATGGATTTAAAACATTTATAAAAATTAAAAAAAAGTTAATAGTTATACTTGGCTAACCTTCATGTATTGAAAGTGAAAATGGTTATAATTTAAAAACCAAGCACAGATTCAAATGCAATTCCACAGGTTGACATGTCTGACATGTCCCCGAAGCATGAAAATTAAATGCAACATAATTAATTAACTATATATTTATTTATATTTATTATACATTTTAACTACACATCTGTGAGAGAATGCAAAGGTATTTAAATATAGTTTTCTTCCATATGGTAGTTCAATGGGCAGGGCGGAGATAGATTTTTGTAGCCCAATTGGAAGACACAATAGTCCCATGATGGCAGGCTAGCAGTTTTGTGAGCCCTGTCCATGGCCTGCACAATCACGTGATATAAATATTATTGAGCCAATTGGGATGTTTTGGAGCACAGTAAGGAAATGTGTTCCTCAACCAGCATCACGTAGTGACCTGGCTACTATTCTGCAAGAAGAATGGCTCAAAATCCCTCCGGCCACTGTGCAGGACTTGTATCTGTCATTCCCAAGATAAACTGATGCTGTATTGACCTATATAAGACAACAACTCACTTTTATGCAAATATATACATAAGACAACAACTCACTTATATGCTAATCAAATTTATTTAAGAACATATTACTTCATCAACACTGTAAATAGACAAAAACAAACAAAGAACAAATCCATTAATTTAACACATTTATAGCCCAGGACATACTCCTCCTCAATAATATATGGTTTACTGTTTTAAATAATCGTTTTGACATCAGGCATCTTTTATCCAGCTCTTAAAGTCCAATGGTGATCGCAGCAGTGTGTTGAAAGTCCAAAGATCGACGCCTTCTGCGTTTACTTCCAGGCTCACATGACTGAAGGGGACACATGTTTAACATTACTTTCACATTCATACATGTTTTTATTGTTTTCTTTAACAGCATCGTTTTAATACAGTAATTGGTGTAGCTTATGGGTTAGTGTTTAATTGAAAATGCTTTGGATATTGAATGAGTTTACCTGTGCACATTTGCCATTCTGCACCAGGCAGAGGTGGACCTGACAGTGCAAAAAGATGCGGTTCGAAGCTCCTGTGAAGGTGAACGTCCTGAAGGAGAAATAGCTTGTTGTGTCATTCCCATTCTGCAGAATCTCCACTGTGCCATCCTCAGGGTTGGGGCATCTAGAAAAGGCAGAAATAAAGACTTTTTTAGCTATGTTTCTATCTAAAGATGCCTATTAGATTTATGCTTTTATAACTGGAATATCACATTTGTGAATAAAGCAGCGTTTCTTTCCAATTAGTCAAAAAGAACTTGATCAACTGGCAGAATATCAGACAGAAACAAGGAGTTTGCTGCAGTAGGGGAAGCCACCGTGGGCCTTTTTTCCTTCTATAATAAATTAATTGCGCCGCAGAAGATGAAGACGAAACTAAATGAATGCATGGTGGATTTTGGAGACGTGAGAGGCTCTTTGGAAGCGCAGACACTTAAGACAGTTCCAGAGGTTACAATAATATAAACATAATTATCCTGAACCACTGTGATGAGTTTTTCAAGAGTGTTTTTACAAAGACCAAAACAACTGATTTTTTTACACTGTGTTTACTCTGCTGGTTTGTCCAATAATGCCATCCCATCATGCTAATTTTTGTTATTACATAATCTAATAAAACAAAATCTTCTAAAATACGCATTAAAATAGTTAGATTCATAGCTTATGAAGATTGCAACACTTCGCAAATAATCTAAAAGTGCATGAGTGAACAGTTTTTTGCAGGTTTTTGTTTCCTGGATTTTATGAGACCTAATTCAATAACGCAACACATATGGAATTCCCCAGATGTACCCCACACTAACGCAGATAAATAAAAAAAATTGTGTTTTCTTCTAAAAACACTTTATGTCCACACTATCGTTTTCAATTCCCTCCTAAAAAAAAAGGTCAGCGACACTAAAACGACGTATATACGTTAGGGTTGGGTCGATAGACGATGCCATCATCCATCGCCGATGGCTGATAGACATCATGATGCTGAGCCGGCATCGCCGATCCTCGCCCCACCCCCACCGCAAACCCGCTCGCGAAAAATACACACTTAGGCCCTGTTTACACTAATACGTCTTAATTTAAAAATGGAATTTTAGAACAAAAATGATGCTTCAGTGCACATCTGACAGCTTATCAAGGATGTACTGCTGGATTGCGTTGTTAAATGTGATATTTAATTAATCTAGTCTCTATCTAACTCTTCGGCCTCTTGAATCTATCAGGTAACGTGTCACAGCATCAGTCCACTGCTTCAATCTTTCGCTTTCACGCTTGTACCTTGTAATTTTAGCAAAACCCATTATAATAACACAGATCTCTCCGCCTATTCATGCCAGAGTCCCTCAGAAAAAGTGATTGACAGGAGGTAATTTGTGTGTAACTTATCTTTATTTATTTATAATTTGGGTATGGGTAAAACAAAGGCCATGCGGGTCAGGTAGTTAAAACGGTAGGCTACAAATAATGAATTCGTTATGAATTAATAATTCAGAAATAATTAATTCACCGCCGCCTACGACGACGATGCCATCATCCATCGCGATGTTTCACATTAGACATCGTACAATACCAAATTGGTCAACATCGCCCAACCCTAATAGACGTTAGTCGCTTTTACTTGCGTCATATTCGCCTGCCATTTATTTACTTTCAGTCTCTTTGAAATGTTCCATCTGTTTAAAACTGTGTTTTGCTTCTGTCACTGAACAACAGCTTTCAGTAAACATTCTGTCATTTGAGAGAGGCAGTATGTACACACTGACGGTAAACCTTAATAAATCTGTCTAAACCGACAGCATCCAAAACATCTGCTTTACAATGTCGTCCACCATGTTAGCTAAATTGGTCACATGACCTCATCACATGACTAAAATGCATCATCATTTTTGAAAGCCTCCATTTTTCACTGTCCACACTACAACTCAAATATGTCATTTTTAAATGTATCCACTAAGGACATTGTTTTCAAAAAGATTGTTTTCGAACATTTCCTAAAAACACTGTTTCAGTGTGGACAGATGGCCAAACCTGAAAGAAAAATATGAGTTTTTAAACTAAAATGTATTAGTGTGGACATGGCCTTCACAGCAATCTCTTTCTGCGATAACATTAAATGTACAGCAGTAAGCAGTGTTGAGTAAGTTATTTAAAAAAAGTAATAGATTTAAAAGTTACTGATTACCACTGGAAAATTGTAATCTGATTACATTACAAAAGCACCTATTATGGGTTTTTGAAAATGACCTTCCATGCAGTGTGTAACACAGCTCTAAGTAAAGTGACATATCCAGCCAAGGCTTAAATCTGAAAGTGCACAGTTTTTAAAACTATTAATTCTTCTATAAAAGAGTTGACTCAGAGTGGATTAAATGAATTGTCAGGGTAACAAATCTTTAGCCGTGTCGACGTCATGTCGATACGGAACTGAAACCTCACCCATTTGTTGTGCGCGCAAAGCTGAAAAAATTGAAACTACCGGCCCTGCCCACAAACACTAAAAAGAAAAAGAGACAAACACTGTAGCAGATCCCAGTTGAATCCATTTGCGTAGACGCTGTGGTTTGAAGTGTGAGGGGAAAGTTAAAGTTATTTTCCCCACCCAAAGATGAGGCTGTGAAAAGTCAGTGGTTGAAGTTTATTTTTGCAAAAAATACCTCAGCATTATAGCCCCAGCCTTGTGCTGTGTTCCTGTCATTTTTCTGATGAGTGCTTCAGCAATCTACATGCTAACAACGGGGTATTCGTCGGCCATTTGTTAAAGAAAAGACCAGAAAATACTATTGATGTATGGGACTTTGTCAGAGCTTGACAGGAACTTTGTCAGTACACAGTTCATGGATCAGTTTCTTCCACCATTTCACAGGTGTGTGTAAGTGCGATTAAAATGGTTGCCTCCTTGTTTTCTCTAGCTTGCAAAATGTCTATTTAATTGTTTTTTTACTTGTAACTGCTTCACACGGCTTGTACTATATCTGGGTAACTCTTTATAGTCTCATAAAACCATGTTAAAAAATGCAACGTGTGCCGCTTTGTTTATGGAATTAAATGCGTTTGTGAGCTTGCGATCCTCTGCCGTTTGTCGTTGCTACTGCATGACCACCATTAGCTGACTACCACCAAGACGTGCAGCGGTCAAGTTTTAAAATAGTTCAGCTTTTGCCACTGTGTGGATTAATACTTAATGTGTGTCATGGTTAAGAACAGAGCAATATGTTAGTGTTTAACTCCATTGCTTTAATGCACTCCTGCATTGAGGTCACACATACACGCTGCACTCTGACTACTTCAAAACTGTTGATAAGCCGTGGTGAGCGATTCGCTTTGCCTCGCGCTGAACGCAGTCGACCAATTGCAACAGACTGGGTCATCAGACCAATCAGCGCAGATTAGCATCGCGCTAAGGAGGGGTTTGGGAGCAAATAAATCACTGAAACGAATCGTATGGGAGTTGTTGGGATAATTAGTTACAAATAAATGCATATTATAAGACAATGAAAGTGATTTTTGACCCTGCATGCATATCAGCCTGTTGTTAGAGACCCCTAAAACCAAAATATGATCTTTTTAAATGCATAATATAGGGGTTCTTTAAAACATATAAAATAAACCTATAAAAATACAAAATATACTGCAGCTCTTTCAGTAATTTAATATTCACTGAAAAACATTACAATGGGTTGATCACAGCAGCTTGACATATTCAAAAGACTTAAAACTCTCTTATTATTCACTTGTTCCAAAACTTTGTATTTTTGTATTTTTTTTTTTTTGTTGGGTGTTGTGTTGATGTTGCGGATAGAAGTTAGTACGTTGGGTTGGGCGGCGGGGCGTATTTGCCGCCCTCACTATTATGCTGCCCCCAGGCGGCCGTCTAGGTCGCCACTATGGACGTGTCGGCCCTGAATGGACAGTATCAGATGTCGAAATGAGACAAATTCAGTTCCACATGAGATTATTAATTAGCAAATTAGATAAATATTACCAACGTGAGCAGGTTACATTGTAACCGCGTGTCCTAACAACACGCTTTGTTACGAGATACTCAGTGACGAGCAGTTTGGCTGTTTGCACCAGACGAAACATGACAGAAATGTAAATACAGCCTTTCAGAAGCACAGAATATGCCCTCACTCACAAAACTATAAGGTTTAGAATCTATTCAAACTCACATTGTTAGCATTTAGCACTGAATAAAGCACACAAGGTATACCTGAGGTGATCACTGTCAGAGGTTTCACATGTTCAGCTGTGAGAAATAGAAGCCGTTTCTAATATATCAATTCGAGGTGTTGGTTAGAGCCAAAACTCCTTTTAATATGGAAATATTCCCTCGCGTGTCTTTGCTTTTATTTAGAACACAGTGTAACTCACTCACTCCTGTACTCAATCTGGCATCCAGGGCTTGCGTTTATTTTGATCCAGAAGTGCAATACCTAGTTCCACCACTGGGTGTCTAACTTACATACTGCACCTTTAAAGAAGCAACCATTTTAGTCAACAACCATTTCAGGTTATGTTCTCTAGTATTTTAAGGGCGCATGCTCATTAACTGATGTTGCAGCCATGATTTAAAAGAAGCATTTTTTTCTTCTAAAAACTATATGTGTAATGTAAGTAATGCAATTACATTGACTTTAGTAACTGTAATTAAATTACACACATTTAAAATGTAATTCATTATATTACTGCGTTCCCCCAAAAATGTAATGTAACTGTGGAACGTGTTACACCCGACTCTGGTAATAAACTAATGATAGAAACTTTAAGTAAGTGACTTACTCTCTAACAATGAGGTTCCATCGAGTTTGATGTTGAATATCATTTACTGGTGTGGCCCAGCAGTTGTCCAGAACTGTTGCAATCTGACGTCTGTCCACTCCTTCCACCTCAACCGCCACATACATCATCTGGTTTACCTGCACTTCCACGTCACCCTCATATGGTTTGGTAAACTGAGCATCATGATAAGGAATCATTCGGATCCAGTATATACCTTGTCCGGGAAGATCTATGCTCAACACACTGGGACAAAATTTAAAAGCAGTTTTAAAAATTTCTTAAATACATGCATAGAACAATAAACTGAACAAATGCTAAACACAAATAATAATTATTATAATATTGATAGGGATGCACTAATGCCATTTTTAAAGAAGACGATAAAGATACAGATATCTTTTTGGGGGATGTGGTAGTTTTCCCATGTAATGACTCGGTGAGACCAATTAATTTATAACAGCATCTTTGTAATTATGGCTTTTTTCTCCTTAACAAAAGGTTTTCAAAGTACAAACATTTTTCAAAAAATTTTCAATTACATTTATCATTTTTACTCATATTAACAGTACTGCTTTTTATACCTTCTCTTGATTAAAAAAAAGTTACAAAAAGATTTCTCTCTTACACACACACACACACACACACACACACACACACACACACACACACA
>CAIGQZ010032598.1:4791942-4819559 GCA_903798205.1 Danio tinwini
AATAATGGACAAGTGAGTTATGATTATTGTAATATTTAACATAGAGATTTTGGCTTACTGGCAAGAAAAGACAGCAGTCCTATAACATACAATAGGACAGGTTTCCCCATCCTCTCTTAGGTCTTCACCAGTGTGCTCTCTATAATACAACATGTACATACAGATATATATATGTAGTCAGCATAGCATGCGCTGTAAAAAAAAAATGCATGGTTCCACACAATTCATGCTGTCTTAACACAAATCGATTAAATTAACATTTTTTACAAATTAATGTAGATTGAACATAAAAAAATAAGTTGCCCTAATGAAATCTAAAAAATTGTGTTGTTTCAGCTCATTTTAATTAAGTAGTTTGAACAAGTAAAAAGAACATTTGAGTGTGTACAATTAAGTAAGAAAGAAAACAACAACAATATATCATATTAAAACGTTTGTGTGTGAGTGCATGTGTGTGTGAGATAATGCATCTTACCAAAATATCCAAGTGTTTGTTTCTGATGAACAAATACAAAGAACTTAATTCTCTTCTGCAGTGTTGTGAACAAAAGCTTTCGGTGTTGTTGTGTCTGCATTTATACCTAAATATTTTGGGTGGAGTTGTTTGTTTGCTGTGCTTTTGACCTTTTGCTTTGAACTACTGCTTTGATCTACCTAAAGACCTCCGAAATTATGGTCAGGAGTTCATGAAAATGTGTGCATTTTTTTTTTTTTTTTTTTGCAAAGACATGTCACTTCTCCTCTGATCTTCAATACACATGATGAGATGATTGTTTGTTTATGATGCTAGCTTTGCAATTTTCTTGTAAAACAAACCAAGAATATGAGTGAAAAAACATATTTTTTGACATGCATGTTTGTAAAGCTAGTACGTGTGGAGACAGCAAAGGCCTCTCTTGAACATCTGTCACCACATCTGAATTTTAGTACAAAAAAACGAATATTTAATTCACAAATTTAGATTTGTATGGCTGCAACACACTGCACAAAAGCTGGAATAAAGGCAAAAGATGAAACTAAACAATTTACAAACAGTCCACAACATGCAAGTGAACTAGAAAACTGATGGTTTTATGTTTAGGTATAAAAGAAGCATCTCAATCAATACAAAGATTTTAGATCCTTCTGAAAAGATTCAAGTAATCCAGAAACATCTCAGTCTGTGTAGGACAAGGCTGGAAACATTAGCTAAATGCGGACAACATTTGAGTCCTCAGATTGCACTGCATAAAGGCCCTGGTATGAAAATGAAGAACAAATTAAATGACATTATTTTGAAAAAAAAAAAAAAACCAAGACAAGTTTGCTCATTCAGTAAAGGCACAGCTAAACAGATATGTTTTCAGTCTTGATTTAAATGTGCCTAATGTTGGAGCACATCTGATCATTTCTGGAAGCTGATTCCAGCAGCGAGGGATGCTGTTAGTAGCTGAAGGCATATTCACCTTGCTTTGACTGAACTCTTGGAATTTCTACTTTATATGATCCTAAAGATCTGAGTGATCTGTTAGGTTTGTGTTCAGTGAACATATCTGTAATGTATTGAGGTCCCAGGCCATTTAGTGATTTATCAACAGGTAGTAATACTTTAAAATCTATTCTGAATGTAACTGGGAGCCAGTGTAGAGACCTGAGGAAAGCAGTTCAAAACCTCTCATCAAAACAAACTTTCGGGGAAGTTTGTTTGTTTGGCTCCTAAATAGCTTTGAGCTACCATTGCTCCATACTGATTACGCAGTCGGTAAGTGTGTTTTGAAACTCCGTCCTTGTTGACGTGCGATTTCTTCCCCCGATTTTTTTTTTCACTCAGGCTGTCAGACAAGAGAACAACATTTGACACAACAACATTAGCCGCATGAATACTCTGGAGAACAGAAAAACAGAGCTGGTGCAGATGTATCCGCACCTGTACTATGGCTCACGGAGAGATTTTAAAGTCACACATCGGACAAGACGCACAGCTCACTGCGCGCACACCCTTTGGTGTCAGTCCACAGCAAATAGAAAACAGTGTAAAGATGTGGAGCTTCTCATGGAGAAGTCGGTTTGCCAGATGTTTATGAAAATGTTCTGCTCTCTCACCAGCCATCATTGAGTTTAGGCAACCCAGGCTCATTCTGAAAACGTAGCTCTATATACATTACTGACAATTTCCCAGAAGGTATATTTTTTGCAGTTTTAGTTTTCACGAATTTGATAAAGGTTGCTGTGTATGCTTTTTGAGATCTCAGATTTGTCTTGCAAGTGCCATTCGCTCCTGCTCTTCTCACGTAAATCCACCAGAGGCCGCTGTCAATTACAGACTGACCAACCGACCAATGCCCCAACCACCCCCTTCCCTACACCCAACCGATAGTGTTTTAAAAAGCACAGATTGACCAGCACCCACCCACTTCTCTAAGTCAAACTCTGGTAACCCGGTACGTCATCGACTTCCCCTTTAATTTAAAGCTGCGGGTTGCGCAACACCCCAGAAGTGGCTCCGTTTGATAGTGTAGAAGCTATGTTTTATGCACATATGCATCACTTCGGTTTTTATTTTACTGTACAAAGGTTATTTACACTTAAATACACAGTATACTGGATACCCGAGCTGGGTATTGAACATTGGTTTATTTTCATATCTTATAGTCATTGACTAATTTTAAAATAATGTTATGATGCCTAAAATGGAAAGGAGATCAAATAAGTAATGTAAACTCATGTTCCTATAGTTATTATCATCTAAAACTAAGCAGAAGCAAATATGTACTATTGCATATGAATGATCAAAAAGTTATTTTCCCAGTATTCAGATGAATTGCAACAGTTTGGTCAGAAGATGATAGAGATAAAATAATTTTCCTAGTGTTTGCTGCCCTCTGCTGGTTTCAAGCAGAACTGTCTGGAGAAGCTAAATTCTCTAAATAGATAATCTACACCCTTTCAATAAAGCATTTTAGAACAAAAAATAAAAAAGCGCCCAATGTTAAAGTGGTTCATAATAAAACAGAAAACATATCAAAATATAATTCATTACTTTCAGCAGTTTCTTATGTAAATTCAAAGAGTTTTTTTACTTAATTACACTGGAATTTTTCATTTATAGCAATGCATTTGGATATGGAAGGCTTTCAAAATTTGGTAGGCGGAAAATACATAAAAAATGGTATAGCACCTCTCATCAGTTGGAATACAATAACTTTTGCATAGATTATGGTAGAGACATTTTTCTTTTTTCCTCTGATTACACATGTTCAGGAACCACCAAAATTATTTACAGCAACATAGACCACACAGAACCTAAAAGGTACACTTTCAAATTTGAGTTTATAAAAAAAAATTAAAAAGCGCCTCTTTTTTTAGGTGTTTATTATAACACAGACAACATATACAGTTATTTTAAATACTTTCAATTGTGTTTTATGAAAATTCAAAGGGTTTTCTTTAAAATGATGCCACATTTTTGCATTTACACCTCTGCATGTGGATTTGGGAAGCTTTTAAATTTGGGTAGGCAAAATCCAGGTGGAAATCCCAAAATAGCACTAGACTTTAAAAGGCTAAACCCAACTGACAGTGTTTTGAAAAGCAATCCAGAAAAAAAAAAAACCCTCGCCTGATTTTTACCACGTTTTCAGATTTTACCGCATTCTCACCCTGTTATTTACTGGTTTATTTTATTTTTCGGCTTTAGTTTTACCTGCTTTCTGGAACCATTCTTCGGCGGACTCGAACCCCGTCATCGCGGTCAACTCATCTTTGCCACTAGACAAACTGGTGACAGTGGCAAAACCGTCCATACGGAGTTCAGCTGCTAGCGCGAAAAAGAACGGCATCATACCGCCCTGTAGCGTTCGTTTTAAAGATGAAATGCAGCCATATGTTCTTCTGGCTACATAATTCGTGATCCCAGAAATGTATATAGGGCTACGTTTTCAAAATGAGCTCGTGTTGAGTTTAGGTGTACACGTGAGTAGTGTAACATGTTTACAACTCTATCCACTGCAGTTCACTTTTAGAACTTATTTCTTTCCTCAAACAAAGAACAACAATTCAATTTGTTTGAAGTATACAGAGTTCTTAAGAAACTACCATGCTGTGGTGGTAAACAAAAGCTCAGGAGTTCTCCAGAAAATTACTATCAATGAATAAAATCTGATGCTACTGCAGAATAAGAAGTACCAGCCTGATCAATCATAACTATTTTACGTTTTGTCTGTTTAGTGGCTAATTCGTAGAAGTTATGAGTTCAGTCATACAAGATTTTTAAAAGGAGACGTGGCACTAAACCCCACCTTGAGGGATGAGCAAATCGTAGTAAAATGTATATACGCATACACATCATACAAACTCATATAAACTAGCCATTACATCAAAACGTTACCAATTGCGAGATAGTGTTGGGAATACAGCTTAAATCTTCTCAAATCACTCATGGAGAAAGCTGTACGTCAGTTCTGTGCAGTGATGCCACCATGTTCTCTGGACAAGAGCTCACCTCAAAAAGGTAAAACGTCATTGGAAATGTGGGCTCACTCTAAAAAAGTATTTTTTGTAACATAATAATGTGTCAAATATGGACTAATATTTAAAATTACATTTAAATTACACGCTTTAACCCAATGGCTGGCTTTGTCCTATATGACCCAATGTTGAGTTACAACATCCCAGCATTATTAGATTGCACATTTATAAGAGACTGGCAGAGTAATCAGCATGAATGGTTAGCATAAATGTATTGAGATATAAATACACTCCTCTCAAGATGGCATTTTTTAATGGACGTCTATGGTAATTGCATCTAGTCTCATTCCGCATGAGCTACAAGTAGGCATACGGCGAATATGCTTGACTGTCCTTTAATTCAGATTAATCTCCTATTGAAAATATTTTGGCATCATGAAAAGGAGAACAAGACAATGATGACCGCTGACTGTATCATGTCATGTTGGGAAAATAAAACTTCAACATTTAGTATGCTTAATTAAAAAAAAACATTGTGATTAAAATAAATGTTTATGTGATGTTACATATGCTTCTGTCCCAGCTTTTTTGGATCTAACAAATCTAAATTTGCTTATTATTACACAATATTTTTGATCAGTGACACCATTGAAAAATCTTCCTTTGTATTTTGTTAACTAGTTAAAGGTTAAAGAATGTGCATGTGCATATATACAATATGTTCTATTGTGCATGGCAAACATGCCTGCATATTTGACTGAACTAGAGTTTCCATGTTCTGGGCTTGAGCGGTTGAGCGTATGTGCTCTATCTCTCCCTGTCGTCTAATACAGGTGAAGTGGTTTGGAGAATTGACGAGTGTCTGATTGATGAGCATTACCTAACATGAAATGAATGGCTTCTAATATTACTAAATATCGCTACAATCAAAACTGTAAAGTTAAATTATTGTTCAGCAACAAGAGATCCTGTCTTTTTTTTTTCTTAACATGTTTAGAATATGCTACAGCACAAGTTTAAGCTTAAGCTAAATTGTAAGATTTTTGTCATTATTGGTTTTAACATTTCTCTTAGGTTATGATTTAACCTTTTAAACGTTATAATCTTTTAAAGCAATTATTATTTTCTAGTTATGCTGGAAATGTTGGTTCATAAGTGACAGCTCTTTGAATCCGTTAAACAAACAAAAATGTTCATATTTGCATGCACTAAACTACATTCCAAACATAACTTTGCAGGCTGGATCATTTAAAAGGTCTGCTTTAGACAGGTTACGTTAGTTAGAGAATATGTGAAAGCATTATGCCTAAGGAGGGATATGTGAACTTGAAATCGTCTATAAAAAAAATCTATTATTCATCTCCAAAAATATATTTATATTACATTCATTTTTCAGTATGTACATTTTTATGGATCTTGGTTATCATTTTAAAACTATTATTTGCTGTTGAAGCGGTTGTTTTATAAAAAATATGTTATCAAATGTCTGACTGTAATATCACTGGTCTGAAAACAAAAGTCTGAGTTTGAGAGCTTGGAAGAAATAAATTTCAATTATTATGGGATACAACATGAATGTAAGATGGGGAACATCCTTGGGATGTCAAAGAGTTAGCAATGTCAGGTGACCTCACATCAATAATACCATAAATGGCCAACAGCATCACCACTTCCTCAAATTCTTTTTTCAGTAGAATGACAGTAATCCCAATTCAGACAGCGTGATTTTCAAAATTGTCTGTTTTTTTACACACATTGCACAATGGTACACTCAAAAAATTATGTTTGCTGCTTATTCAAACTACTTTTTTAAAATGAGCTTTAAAAAACACAATTCTTGAGATAAAACGAGCTTTAAAAAACACAATTCTTGAGATATATTGGGACAACTTAATTGTTTTATGTTCAATTAACTTGTAAAAACAATTAAGATAACTTAATTCATTCTTGTGTGGAACCATCCATTTTATACAGTGTGCACTGTAAATAATGCAGGGATCCACATTTGTGTTGTCCCAACACAAATCAATTCAGTTATTTATTAATGATCAAGTGGATTGAACATAAAACAATTAAGTTATCCCCCCCAAAAAAACTAAAGAATTGTGTTGTTTCAGCTCATTTTAAATAAGTAATTTGAACAAGCAGCAAATATATTTTTTCTTTTTTTTTTTAAGTGTACTATAGGAAGAATCACAGACAAATTTTTCAAACTCACAAACTACATTTTACAATCAAATGTACATGAGAACTGATAAGCAAATAATGCAAGATCAAACAAGATCTGAGTTCTCGCACAAGACCAGTTGTGGTACATGCCAGACTACACTATAAAACCCATAAGGTTTAAGTAACTCAAACCATTTGAGGAAACCGATTGCAACAAACCATTTAAGTTCAAAAACGAATCCAAATGAGTACTGTGAACTTAATCCATTTGAGTAAAAGAAGCAATTTGAGCACAGTAAAACCCAATAAATGAAGAGAACTCAAACCAACTGAGCATTGTAAAACCCAATAAGTTAAGGCAACTCAAAAAGTTTGAGGAAATCGATTGCTACAAATCATTTGAGTTAAAAACGAATCTACTGTACATGAGTACTGTGAACTTACTCCATTTAAGTTGAAGCAATGAGGTATTTAATTAACTCATTAACTTCAACACTGAGTTCAAAACTCTTTTCAAATGAGTAGAATTCACTTTCAGTCAATTTTGTGTTAACTACGCTCATTTTATTCGATAAAGTTGATTGTTGGGTTTTACAGTGTAAACATCACAAAGTCATGGGGGCTCCTGCTAGTTTCCTGCATTTCCTTGCATTTCTTGGGTTCAAACATACTGATTATGAGCCTTTCGCAGAACTGACCTAGATTATGGTCTATAATTCCTCCTCGAACTTCCTGCTGCCTTCGGTCATGCTCTTTCATTGGCTGCAGGTCTTCGGCGATCACAGTCAGAACTCTTTTCACACAGCAAGACTTAAAATCGCCGACAGGTCCAATTATTTAGCATGCCAGATATTTTACAGACGTCAGCAACACACTGGTAATTCTTTCTGATCATGTCTTTGATCATACACAATGCATTACTGTCACTCCTGTTAACGAGCACCGATTGGCCTCTGATCTTAGGCATTAGTCATAGATTTCACAAAACCTGCTGGCAAGTAAAAATCAGGACTCAAATTGTGCACTCTGTACTCATCTTAAGACAATTTTATCTCAACCCAAATTATTTACAGGACTTCACTTTTTCCAGTTTTCTTAAAGATTTTTTCCAAAATGGATTTAATACATTTTCCTCAAAATTCTACAAACATTGTCTCATTTTAACGACAAGAAAGTGTGCAATTTTTATATAAACACTCAATTTTCACAGCTGTAATCACATTTATTCCTCTCAAAAATAAATCGTTTGCCTCAGAAAGTCTTGGAAATGTAACAGTCAACTGAAGGTGAGCTTAAGAACCCATGTGCAGTTGACTCAAGAATTAACAGTGTTAGGTATCAGTAGGTACATCTCATATGTGAAAAATAGTACTGCTGGTTTTAAACATCCAAAGGATTAATTTAATATGTAAACAACCAAGATGTCACCCTTATCACTTATCTCAACCCAAATCCCAAATTAGTCCACTTAGGAGAAAATAATTAAATAACAAAAATGTTTTTTAATGAAATGTTAGCTCTTGCCAGTCAAAAAAAAGATCAAAAATAATTAAAGGTATAAAACATGAGGATGATCTCCCAGGGACACACAACAACTAAACCTGTCAATTTGTAATAGAGAAAGGTTTTTTTTTCTTTCAATTTTGCTAAAGGGACGGCCCAGTGGTTAACACTGTTGCCTCACAGCAAGAAGGTTGCTGGTTCAAGTCCTGGCTGGGTCAGTAGGCATTTCTGTGCGTTCTCTCCATGTTGGCGTGGGTTTCCTCCGGGTGCTCTGGTTTCCCCCACAGTCCTATAGGTGAATTTAATAAGCTAAATTTACTGTAGTGCATGTGTGTGAATGCAAGAGTGTATGGGTATTTCTCAGTGCTGAGTTGCAGCTGGAAGGGCATTCGCTGTGTAAAATTATGCTGGATAATTTGGCGGTTCTTTCCGCTGTGGCAACCTCTTATAAATAAAGGGACTAAGCCAAAGGAAAATTTATGAATGTTTGGGTTTTAACCAAAATCTGGGTTGATTTCATGTCAACAACTCCAAAAACAAACAAACTAAACAAAAACCCTGCCTGAGCATCAAAAGTGACGCCAAGGGGCCCTGTCACGCGTCAATATGTGACAACTGTCACGATAAGAATGTCTGTGAGGGCTGGTTTTTCAAGATTTTCAGTTTTTGGGATTTTCTATTTCACTGGGTGGCGTTTATATGAATATTCATGAGTGTATGCTGAATATGTAAATGCATGCATTAAGTTATTATACATTAATCCACACATCCAAGTTAACATTTAATAGCTGTCAAACATTGACATTACTAAACAGCTGCTTTAACTGAGAACAACACATAGAGCTCAGCTTCTTCTCTAACACCTGGTAAATAATAATAATAATAAGAAGAATATAATTATAATAATAACAATATAACAATAATGATACTAATAAAAAAAATAAATAATAATAACATATCCAAGGAACTTATGGTCTAAATATACTATAGCAAAGCTACTACACTTTTACAGAAAACTGTTATAAACAGTACCAATCAGGGTCCTTTGCTTGCAGCAATAGCCGAACCCTTTTTGGTAAACCCTTTTCATAAGGTTCCATGAAGTACCATGCTTGGAAGTCTTAGGAACAACAAATAATAACTTGACTTCCAGTTGATCATTTGGTATCAAAAGTGGCTTATATGAAAGGCAAAGGCCTCTAGATTACGCTTATTTTACCAAAATAAAATATAATCATGCCTTGATTTTTAATGATTTAATTATGACAGTAAGGTCTGACTTAGCTTAGACAAAAGTCTTGTCACCGAACAGAAATAATGTCCAGTATAGAATATAAAGTCATGCTGCAGTGGAAACAGAATGAATAATGTGTCTGACTCCATCATGAGCTTGGAGGACTGCATCCATACATCTCTGCAATGACTCAAATCACTTATTAATAAAGTCATCTGGAATGGCAAAGAAAGCGTTCTTGCAGGACTCCCAGAGTTCATCAAAATTCTTTGGATTCATCTCCTCCATCTTACTCCCGACATGCTCAATAATGTTCATGTCTGGTGACTGGGCTGGCCAATCCTGCAGCACCTTGACCTTCTTTGCTTTCAGGAACTTTGATGTGGAGGCTGGAATATGAGAAGGAGCGCTATCCTGCTGGAGAATTTGCCTTCTCCTGTGGTTTGTAATGTAATGGGCAGCACAAATGTCTTGATACCTCAAGCTGTTGATGTTGCCATCCACTCTGCAGATCTCTCGCACGCCTCATACTGAATGTAACCCCACACCATGATTTTTTTCTTCACCAAGCTTGACTGATTTCTGTGAGAATCTTGGGTCCATGCGGGTTCCAATAAGTCTTCTGCAGTATTGGTGATGATTGGGATGCAGAAAAATCCACCTTCTGCCACTTTTCCAAATGATCAACTAAAAGTCAAGTTATTATTTGTTGCTCTTATAACTGGGATTGACGACAAGACTTTTGTCAGGTAGTGTACTGTATATAGGACCTTAAAATATTTTTTAATAATGTTAATACTTAAATAAGTGATAATATTAATAAGTGATAATAAATCCAAAATGTTAAATATAAGTAATGGAGTAATAACAATGATGAAATAATGACAATAATAATGAAAAATAAAATGAATAATAATATTGAAAAAAAGGATAATAATAATGGGAAAAAAACTATTCAAAACAATAAAACAGAAGCAGGGAATATGATAATAATAAGTGAAGACTAAGCTCCAGTAAAAACACTTCCCAATCCCCTATGATGTCTTTTTGTCCGTCACTATGGCTGTATTTTAGTCAAATTGAGTGGCGTTCTCTCTCTGCAAATGATGATCTTATAATATTTCACAGCATTTGAAATACTCAAATGTGTTTAATGTTGCAGTGTTTTTGTAAAACTTAAAAATAACGAGCCACTGTTAACAAGTAACTATGCGAGAATTAATAGATACTACTACATTTATCTGGTAATCCCTCGGGTCGAGAATAGTGGTCTTCATTTCATAATACTCAGTCTTCTTGGTGAGTCCGCAGGTGACTGATGAGCCAGATTTTAGCTCTGAAGGTACGTTTGCAATGTGTATAACTTTGTTTCTTGGAGGAGCGATGCCCAAGGTTGTTGTTTGAGCGATGAACAATTGTTGCTCTTTGTGTTGCCGTCTTTTTTTGATGGATTCTGCAATTCGTTTGCACTCAAACTTTGCTGTACCTTCACTGACGATAGTTCTCCCACAGTAGTCGGTTACTCGATGCCATCTCCCAGTTGCAGATGTCGATTTCACATTTCTTTAGATTTGCTCGTGCATGAGCGCAAAACCCGTCCCTGCCTCCTCCCCCTAATAAATATGGTAAAGACTCCACTTTGGCAAAACCAAATGAAAAAGCAATAGCAAAAGCAAGCAAAAAGAGAAACTTCACAGAATGTGAATTGGAGGTGCTCCTATCAGTGTCATGGTTGTGGATCTGTCTGGTTCTCTTGTATGTGTGTGTGTGTGGATGTGGGTGTGTTTGTTTGAGTGTATCTTCACCGCGTGGCTGTGTGTGTTTACATTCGTCAGCTGAGCGATCACATGTCTTGCTGCTACTCAGTCTCACTCAGCTGTTATCTATTAACCACAGGTGCTGCGCGTTACTGCGCGCCTTTATATGTTCAGTGTTTGTAGATCATGTTTGTCAGTTCATTGTGTTCACGTCTGTGTCCTGTTTCTTGTTAGGTAGCTCTCGCTGATTCCGCTGGTGGTGAGGCCTCATAGAGACTGTTGCTTTTGGAAAATTCAGCGCTGCATGCTTTTTCTCCTAAGAACTGTTACCGCTGTTTGGCGTTGTTGAACTTATGAGAGATCTCCCTGGATCTGTCTCATCGAAGAACTGCTACCGCTGTTTGGCGTGGCTGAATTTATGAGAGATCTTCCTGGATCTGTCTCATTGAAGAACTTTTACCGCTGTTAACGTGTCGATTTCCTTGAGAGATGCACCATTGCTCTACCCTATCCTTCAATATCTGGTTAGATCAATACCAGTTGTTATTCCTGTTATCTCTGTTAATAAATCATCTTGCATTTGGGTCTCCTGTGTATTTCTGACAATCAGAGGTAGACTGGAAAAAAAAGCCGTATTATTTGCAAATTTGTCCTCTGGAATTAATAACAAAAGAAAAAAGAATAGAGTGGGAGAGTTTAGCTGACGCGGTTAACGCAGTGGGGTCTGAACATCGCACTGTGAGTTAATTAAAAAATAAATGGTCCGATGTAAAGGTGCAGGTTAAGAGGAGAACAGTGGCGCACCATCAAAGTGTGGACCTAACAGGCGGGGGAACAGGGGATGCTGAACTAACACTTTTTGAGGAGAGAGTTGCCTCAATTCTGGGCGACACTTTACTGTCTGGAGTAGTATCCGTGTCTGTGGGAGACACATGTATTAGAGGAAGACTTTGTTAGGGCGGTATAGCAGCACCCCTCCGCTCTTATTAAGGCAGCGCCACCGGTATTTCAGCTGCCCAATCGCCCGCTCTACACCTGACCGAGTGCCTGCCACCTTGGAGCCTTGTCCCAACTATGCTGTTTGTGAGGATGAATTAATCATGGGTTGACAAAAGGCCACCTTGCTACAATATTTCTTAAGCGCATTTGAGCATCACATATTATTTGCGCATTTATTGAATGGAAATGTTTCCGATTGACGAATGCAAATTCATTTTCCAATGGCGCCTTTTTAGCAATGTGCATGCAGTCGATCGCTCCGATTACATTGGGAAAACCGGCGTTCGCTGCAAATTGCACTTTAATGTTTGGCTGGTCAACTGCATGGTATGGAAACCTCATATACCTGCTAGACATGCGGATGATCCCATCGCATACAGCTGGCATTGCACTGCTCAAAGGTACTTTGTAGTGTGCAATTTAACAATTGCCTGTGAGGGAAACCAGAGCACCCGGAGTAAACCCACACGAACGCAGGGAGAATGTGCAAACTCCACACAGAAACGCCAACTGACCTAGCCGAGGCTCGAACCAGCGACTTTCTTGCTGTGAGGCGATAGCACTACCTACTGCATCGCCACCTTATTTTGTAATTTATTATTATAATTATTACATTTACAGACGCTGTACTGATTCAGTACAGTATCATTCATTCATTTTCTTTTCGGCTTAGTCCCTTTTCAGTACTGTATCTGTAAATGTAATTCAACTTCTATAAATTATTTACATTTTTACATGGCACTTTAATACAGTTTCCTCATTAGGCTAGTTTCACCCAATGAAGTGCAATTATCCTTTCTACAATATATGTAGTGTCAGATATAAGTGAATACTGGTGTAAACAGCTAAATAATCTGCCAACTGGATGAACTAAAAATTTTGGTTTTCGCTTTGAAACAAGTGTATTTAGCTTGTTTAAAAAAAATAATAAAAAAAAAATATTTCTGAAAACAAAACAATATGTTGAGCTTGTTGATTTAAGAATTTGTATATATTTGGACTAGAAACCAGAGAAAAATATCTAAAAAGCATTTTATTTTTATTATTTGCAGCGTAGCCATAATCTATGAACTGATCTAAGATATAAGATGTGGACAGTGAGTTTGAACGTGACTATTGAGCAATCCTTATTATAAGCACTTACGGCAAGGGATACACAATGAGAGAAGAAGGAATTCTTCATTACAGGCCAGATCACCTTGCAGGTCAGTAAATAGCTTTGTTGAAAGGCAACTTTTACAACACAAAATTTAATCCACTCTGTGCCATGAATGTTTAACAATCTATGCCTATGCAGCAGAGTGGTGAGCGTGAGCCATTTCAGGGTATATGCAGGAATCATAAAGGAAATTTCAATAGATTTTTAAGACTTTTAAAAGACCTATGAAGATTTTAAGACCTCGTCACCACTTCAAGTTCTAATCAGTATCAAACCTTTAACTTAATAAACAGTTGCTATTAAACAGCTGTAGTTAAATAAATGAATGGAGCACAACCGTGCAACAGAACTTAGATAAGCTGGAAATAAACAAACCTTGAAAGAATAAATGAAGTGATTGTTTTCAGAGACAGGTTTCAGCCACTGTTTAAACTCATCTTTCTCTAACCAGGAGTTTGCAAACTGGTATTATCCCATTTTGCCGTCTGTTTTGCTCTATGGCAGGGCTATTCAATTAGTTTGTCATTGGGGCCAGTTCATGAAAAGCATCCCAAATGAGGGGCCGGAGAGATGTGACTTGCAATATAAGTGATGACACAACAGCATATATGAGCCCATATGTTGTATTTTTGCTCCTTAAGACACCCACGTTGTATTTTTCTACATTAAAATGTTAATATGTTGTATTTAAAACTACATAACATCACTGCATTGTACAATGTGGCTTTTTTTGAGTATTTGTGAGTATTTAAATGAACTGTTGCTATGATCTGCGTTCATACATACATAATCATTTTAATCATTTGTAATAATTCATCTAACATATCTTTTGTTTACATTGCACTGAAAGCCAGGCACAACTCTCACCGCTACGGCGTCAGATGTTTTCTACTCGGTGCGTCTGGAAGGCGTGAGCACATAGCTCCGCTTGCGCACATATTGGCATATATTCTAATATTGGAAATAATGAACTTGCACGCAGGAAAGACGCTATACAGTATGTGAATGGCCCACTGCTATAGCTAATCCAGTGTGCGTGCGTATTAGCCTAGGTGTAGCTATAAGCTCGGAACTTTAAACTAGAGCACAGGTTGCAGCAGTTTCGTTCCGTGCAACAGAAACGCTGCTTTGAGTAGCCTTTACCATAAAGTATCCAAATGTTTTCAGCTGCTCACGCCACTCACTCGCTTAATGTCAGGTGATTCTGCACAGCCTTCAACTGCAGCTCATGCTGTATTCAGGGGTGCCCAAACTCAGTCCTGGAGGGCCGGTGTCATACAGAGTTTAGCTCTTTCTTCAACACACCTGCCTGGTAGTTTCTAGTACACCTAATAAGAGCTTATTTAGCTGATTCAGGTGTGTCTAATTATAGTTGGATCTAAAGTCTCCAGGGCCCGTTTTTTTTTAAAAGGTTTAATCCGGATAAAATTGATCCGGATTTAGTAATCCTTTTTCTGCGATCTGTGATCACGTAATCCAGCTTACTTTTTGAGTCAGTTTTTCAAAGCAACATCGGATTGGATCAATTTGATCCAGATAGGAACTTTTCAGGATTGCTAAATTTGGATAACCAGTGCTCAAACAGGATAGGAAATCACAATGTTGAACTATAGATATTTAAAGAGCAACAAGCAGAATAGCCAGTGTGAGGTCAATATAACTTTTTTTTTTTTTATGAAAACACACACATTTAAAAAAAACAAACAAAAAAAACAAATTTTCAAATGTAGATGTATTGAATTAAAAAAGACTTAATGCCAAAAACTCCGCAATAATTTTTGACTTCCTCATCTGATGTGGAGAGACCAGCTTGTCTGAGCGTAGCCTTTAGGAGGCGGATCTCAAGTCTGGCTTTGGTTTGCTGCAGTTTGGTCAGAGTCAGTTGTTCCTCTGCCAGATGAAGCTGTGCTTCTGCCCTTTTAGTCGCTTTTTGCAATTGTTGAAAATGATTTTAAAAATCAGTGATTGCCATTCTTTGCATTTTTTTTTGTTTTTTTCTGTTATAATTGCATACATCACTAATAAATATTCTAAAAGCAAAAAAAATGTCTGAAAAACCCAATCTAGAGGTTTGATCCGGATCAAAACCAAGATTGGATTACGTGATCTAATCAGATTATGTAATCTATTTTTTCTTTTGAAAAACCCATTTTCAAGATTTGATCCAATCCGTTATCCAAAGTCCTAGTGGATTACTTTTGAAAAACCGGGCCCTGAACACTGGCCCTACAAGATCAAGTTTGGCCACCCCTGGTGTAGACATATATATATAAAATAGAACTGGGACCAAAAGTGCACAGAATTTAAATCTCATGATTATGGTTAATTAATTCCTCACCCTTCTGTAATAAGTTTGTCTGAAGACTCTGCAAACACTAACGCAAATCTTTTTTCAATGAAGGTAACCTCAAGTTTATTGTTTCTTATGTGCAAGGGGGGTAGAGAGCAGTGGCCACACTGTGTAGGGAATATGTCAATGGGAACACACTTCCTTTATAGATCTCTCTTCTATTGAGCTAAATCAGGAGTGTTATGCTGTGTTCACACCAGACACGGAACGCATGAATAAATCGCGCTATTCATTCGTAAATAGACAGGTGAACAATTTGAGTTTACTCGCTTCATTCACACATCAAATTCACTTCACAATAGACGTGGGCAGGGTTTCTGTCTGCCCGGTGACTCTAGCTTTGTTGCTAAATGGCTAACATGGATTTTATTGAACGGCTTAGGAAGATAAACAGTGTATATTTGTCCACTAGACCCTTTCAGAGGTGCACCCAGCTCTGAGTTCATCAACTCCTCCAGAAACTAAACCTGGATAATGGAGGCTTTCAGCTGTGCTGCAGACTGAGCCAAGCCCAGCTTGATGACCTGTTGTCCGGTGTCAGCAGGAATAATTGCCCCTTGGGACACCAATACCTGGCACTACGTCATAATCACGCCCCTACAAGAAAAAGCTCCTGATTGGTTAACATGTCGTGAATCGATCAAATTGGAAAATCTGAACTTCAGCAGACATTTGTGCCGCGTTAACCAAACATGCAAAATGCTTAACCTGCACCACCTCGTTCACGCCGCAGGATGTCTATTCGCATCTTAGCATTGACTTAACACGTCAATCACTTGCGCTTGACATTTTATCTGCGTCTGGTGTGAACACAGCATCAAACATGAGAGACGTGTGAAATGTGTAGTGTAGGGATCACGAGGACCAGGATTAAGAACCCCTGCTCAAGACCATAAACGTAGGCACAAAGCTTGGTTTGAAGTAAACTACTGCCTGTTTTTTTTTACATTCCTATCCTGGGCTGGGAAAATACTGTCCAGTGCATTTTTGGAAGAGGGCAAGTTCTTGTGCAATTCAGCCTGAGGGTGGCACAGTAAAGTGGACTGACCGGCTCAGGGAAGGTGACAGAACCTTTAAATACATTGAGTCATGCTCAAAATGATTGGTAGCATTGTTTATTCATTTTTGTCTTTCATTCAGAAATTAACACAAGAAGTCTAACTTCTCTTTGAACAAAAATCTCACTGGTTCGAGTCTGGCTGAGCCGGCTGGCATTTCTGTGTGGAGTTTGCATGTTCTTCCTGTTTCGGCATGGTTTTCCACCGGGTGCTCCGGTTTCCCCCACTGTCCAATCACATGCGCTATAAGTGAATTGGATTCATTAAATTGGCCGTAGTGTACGAGTGTGAAAATGTATGGGTGTTTTCGAGTTCTGGGTTGCAGCTGGAAGGGCATCCCGAAGGAAAATAAATGGATGAATGTTTCTCCAATATGGCAGCTCACTGAGATCTTCAGTGGTGTTGATAATTACAGCAGTAGCGTACAGTAGCACATCCGGTACCCCACCGAGGTGTGTTTTATCAAGCAAGATGCTTCTGAAAATATACAAATCCATAATTGTATCACAGAAAGCATATTAAATACATTTTTCACATGGCGTTTATTAATAAAAAGTTAAAATATAAATAACATATTGTTCCATTGTCATTTATTAAATAAAACAATGTAATTATTCCAACCTGTACCCTCTGATATTTCTAAGAGTAAGTGATTGAATAGAATTACACTTTGACTTTCATCAATATATATTTTCCAGACATTCAATACATTTTAATATAATTGTCTTTAATTGTAAATGCAGTGTTTAGGTTGCTGTTTTTACCACTGTTGGTCACACTTTATTTTAAGGACCAATTCTCACTATTAACTATGACCTTAGCAAACTCCTAATTTGCTGCTTATTAATAGTTATTAATACCTTAACTGGTAAGGTTGTAGGTTTACGTATTGGGTAGGATTAGGAATGTAGAATAAGATCATGCAGAATATGTGATTCATAAAAAAAGGACAACATCTTAACAGTAAACAGGTAATAGGAATCGGTACCTAAAGTGTACATCCAGCCGATCACTTTTTCCTTTACTCTGACTACTTGATTATTGTTGAACATGAAGTCATCGGTGGCGATTCCTTAATTATATCGTTCTTTGACCCAGAACTCAAACACCAAAGGCAGCACATTTTTTGGTAGAATTTTATTTCTGAAATTATTTTATAAAATCATCGCTTTTCATTAATTTATAGAATTATAGGATTATACTTTTACTGACAAACATTTCGGCTAACTCTTTACCCCTGACCCACCCAGCCCCTTTGCCCCACCACTTCTCCGTTGAAGATAAAACTGGTTTGCCAGACCGATCTGACCTCTGCTGATGTCTGAATGAGTAAAGCAGTGTGTGCTGAGGAACTTCACCAGGGGAATGACCATCAGTTCATCTCCAGTGAAACCAACACACAAAAAGATTAATACGAGAACTGGTTTGTTACCCAAGGTTGGTGGCTCAGTGAGTGTGCGGATATGCAGTAGGGTTCGGTTCTTTCTTCACAGCCTTTGGGCGTTTGGCACATAGACGTTTTGATTGGTTTATCATGCTGTCACTAGCGAGTCAAATCCAACCAAATATTCCAGCTGCAGTATTTTGTTCTGGAACCTGCAGAGTTTGAGAGAGACAAAGGCAAGGAGAGCTAGAGGACTGGCTGCATCCACTAACACTCACTAAATCAAAAACACACACTTAAGTTACTGTGTCATAACATGCAGTCATGTCTTGTGCTAGTTTCTGTTTCCCTGACAAGTTTTTTTTGGCCATCGCTTTATGCTGCGTACAGATATTAAGCATGGAGTCCTGCACTGAGTGCAGCCTTCAGGTGACTGGAAAGCTTACCTAAGGCAGCAGGGAGAGCAGGTCAAAGGTCTCTGAAATTAAAGATATGCAACCAGGATGATAGACTAGATGGGAAAAGAGGAAATGAAATATTTGAAATGATGTATAAAATTAGTGTCAACGTAATAGAAATCAAGCCAATTTTTATAACATTATACATTTCATTATTAGGGTGAATTTCCCTTTCAAAAAAATAAAATAAACATGTCCAAGTCACATTTTACTTTAGAATATAAATAATTCAATAAATAAATAGTAATAACATTTGGTACAGTAAAACCGACTTTGGCCTTTTTCTTTATGGAAACATTATGAACGATAAACAATGGCGCTCAATACTGTATCGCTGTGTTTTTGCATTGCAGCAATTAGAATCTGGATTCTAAAATAAAATATGACCCACACAATCCTTTGTGACATTCACCCTGTAGTAAAACTTTAGTTTGTCGTGGTATGTGTACACACCATAAATTTATTGTACAATGAATTAACAAAAATAACTTTCTGATGACAGTACACAAAATATTAAATTATTCTCAAATTCAAATCATAACAAGTTACAAAGATGTAAAGGAAAACTGGACAGATAAAAAAACCAAACAAAAAAAACATACTGACATAATCATACAGCAGGGGTGCCCAACCCTGTTCCTAGAGATCTGCCTTGCTGCAGAGTTCAGCTGCAACCTTGATCAAATGCACATGGCTTTAATTACCAAGTGCTCCTTCAAATACTTAGTTGGTTTAGTTGTGTTTGATCAGGGTTGGCTAAACTCTGCAGGACGGTGAATTTCCAGGGCGGGGGTTGAGCACTCCTGTTATACAGTGTGTGTGCATGAATCTTGCCAAGGGGAGTTTCATGAATCAAGAGCGCCCCCTCCTGGTTTTACTTTCAACAGCAGCATTTTAAACAGCATAGGCTGACTTCTTAGGGGTAAGACCCACAAGGCATTTCTTGTCAGAGGACTCAATATAGTGACATAACAGCAACTAGAAGTTCTGATACAAATTCACTACTGAAACCCCATTTAACTGGGAAACCCCTCCCCCCACTATGAGACCAATAGTCTTTCATAGATCTATAGCTTCACAATTCAAAATATATACTATTTATGTCCAGTGTAATGTTATTATTATCGTAATTCTTTTCCCTTTGTTCAAGTTTGAGAAATTCCAACATTCTCGTTTCAATTCCAGGGTGAAGTCTCTGCTACGCACTGCATGGTTTTTTTTTTTATCCAAGTTAACAAACACTGATACTGAGATTGATCTCTCCAGTCAAACAGTTATGAACAGTCAACTGAAGGACAGGAAATGCACTGCAAGATCACATGACCAAAACCAAACAATTGCCAACGGAGAAAGGAAGCAGGTCAACTTAAATAAAACAGAAATCAAGGGTGGGAAAAAAATAGAGATAAACGAAGCAATAGAGGTGTAGTGCACAACTGTGTTTCTGGTCTATCGATATACGAGGTGAGATATGGTGCTGGATTTGAAATTGAGTTGATGATTGGGCACAAAGTTATGATGGGGATTTTTGCGGGTGCACAAATCACTGGCGTAGAGGCTCATGCAGGTGTCACATGAAACCTTGGAACAGTTCACACAGGTGTGAGAGGCACCTGGCTTGTTGCAAAAGCCACAGCGGGAGCCGCCCACACTCAGCCGCTCACCCCCACTGCTGCTGCTGCCACTGCTGACCAAGCTGCCCACCGGACTGGGGCCCGAACCCACAGGTTTACTGGGAAACAGCTTGGAGCTCATGACAGCTTTGTCCAGCAACAGCGAATGGGACTGAGCGTGGGGAAGTGGGTGAGGATGAGGGTGAGTGTGCGAGTGGGCGCTGGAATAGACAGACAATTTCTCCTTGATGGGCATGTAGCCGTCCAGAGGGCGGGAGGTTTTAGTGTAATCCTGGAAGCCGCAACAAGGCGCTGGGTCTACCGAATGGCAAGAGGAGCACAAGATCATATCACACCTCTGGCAGGAGGAGAGCGAAGGGCAGCCCATGCCGCAGCCCTGGCACTTCATCATGTGTCCTTTCAAAACCCAACCGTCTCGAGGCTCCCGGCTCGGTGGCCTAGAGGGTGTCTGGTGGCCACCCAACCCCCGCTCAGTGTACAGGTCCACTTCGTCCAGGGAGGACAAGTGGTAGGAGTATGGCTCTGACGGGGGCGATTGAATTGGAAAGAAGTCAGCCACTGGACTGTAAGAAGGCGGCGCTGCCACTGGATAGAGCGAGGGGCTAGGTCGGATGATTTCGTCCTTCATGTCTTCTTCTGTGTCAACAAACAGTGGCTCTTTGCGCAGGCTGAGCGAGGCCTTCAGCACTGGCTTGCTGGCCTGGTGCCAGTGTCCTGCGCTGTCCGTTACATCCACTGACTTGGAAGGGCGACCACTTCGCCTTAGGTGGGCACGGTCAATATCTAATGGCCGCACAGACAAGCGGGACAAGTCTCCAGTGAGGCTGTCTCGTCTGCGAAGGGCATCGGCACACCCCGCTGCATCTTCTCTGGTGTTTCTTCTCAACTCCACAGCCTCCAGCTCCGAGGCAAAGCCACGAGACATGGAAACCACCTCACCCAGCAGACGGCACTCCGCCTGTGCCAGAAGCAATTCAAAAGCAAGCTGCCGAAGGTGGGAAGCTCCACCTGGATGGTCCCTAACATTGTACTGCAATTCCTGCTCTCTTGAATAGCCCATGGAACGCAGTAGAGATCGCAGGTCAGCGTCGCATAACACAGACTGCAACTGGTACACGTATGGCCCTGTGAAGGTCTGCAAGTGTGAAAGACAATTCATTACACTGACAAAAGCATTATGATATATACATAATCTCTTTTATTTTTTTTCCATATTAACAATGTAGAAGATGTTAAAGAGATATGAAAATGAAACTTTACTACTTACTCTCACTCAAGGAGTTCCCTTTCTTCTGTTAAACACTAAAGAAGATATTTTAAAGAAAGCTGAAAACCTATATCTACTGATTTCCATAGTAGTTTTGCAGGTGTTTTCAAAATATATTCTTTAGTGTTTAACAGAAGAAAGTCTAAAAGTAAAGTAAGTAAAAGGTCAGTAAATGACAACAAATGTTCTGTTTTGGACAAACTATCCTTAAGTATCCTAATAAGTAGAAAAAAACATGACAGATTACGTTAACAAAATCCATATTTTTATACATATTTTGTACCATGTTTCAATGATGTCAATCTGTTTCTATCGTCATTGCAAAACAACTAAAAATAAAAATACTGATATGATGCTTATAATTTTAAATTTAGCTCCAACTTGCCTCAACGCCTGCCTGGAAGTGTGCCTATGAAGATCTTGATTAGCTTGTTTAGGTGTGTTTGATTAGGGTTTGAGATAAATATGCAGGACCCTGGCCTTCCAGGAAAAAGTGTGGTAACCCCTGTTTTAAGCAATTATATAACCCCAATAGAATGTGCTCAATAAATAACCCCACAAAATGTTCATTCCCACTGCAACTACAACATTAACTTCTCACACATCTGTTTCTGTTTGATGATAGTTCACCCAAATGTGGATGTAGATAACAAAAATTTTTGGACCTACTAATTACTGTGTTTTACTGTGTTGACTCACCTTTATGCAACGGTATTCCTTCTTCCAAGGAAAAAGGAGCAAATTGGTGCAGATGGTTTCCAGCGTTGCAAAGGCTGTTCCCAGTGTCCGCAAGCTTGTGCCTCTCTGAGTCCTCAGGGAGTTCTCAACAACATCATAGAAGCGAAGCATGCGAAAGCGCTGCCCTGGATCGGCCTGGTAAGAGCCTAGCAATGCTGTTGCTGTCGAAATCAGTGCCTCCTCAGTCTTAGCTCCTTGTCTATCTCCTCCTCCGTCAGTGGCTCCCTCCTCAAGCCGATTCTCCAGAGACGCCACATACCTGCGGAACAGATCCTCTCGCAACTTGGCATCCATTGGTGGCAGTGGGCTGCGTAGCTTGCAACCTCTTATTCCATAATCCAGGTGTTTCTTTAAAAAGGACCCCTTGCCATCTCAAGACCTCTCTCCCACTACACACCAGAAGACCTGGGGCAATGGTGCAGTGTGGAAGTGAAAATCCGCAAACTGTGATCGTCCTCCAAAGAGAGACATATATATTTATTTATGTTATAATGCCATATCAGCATCATTGGCTAAATTCATGGCAACATTGGTCCTCCAAAGTGGGATATTGAATTATGAATGTGTTCTTCCAGGGTGTGCTTGGTTTAATTTGGGTGTACACCTTGCCCAGGCCTCTCTCCCATTATAAGGGGCATATTTGGGTGCCTCATTAGCCAAAACACCTCAGGAGGAGCAACATGGCATATGAGTGAGATTGAACAGAGGATGAATGTAGACTCCTTGCTTTTTTGAGTGCTCACTGCCAGGCTTTCCCTGCTGCAGTAGGTTGAAGGTCACGGGTTGCAGAGTGGAGTGCACTTAAAAAATACCATGTCCAATGATGCCAGCTGCTGCAACGACAGAAGAACAAAAATGATTTGAATAACACCAGTCAGGCTGCAGCGCAATAGGTGATATTTCACAGAGCTAGTTCATAATGCAGACACACAGAAACACCAGTACAGACTATAAGAATGAAAATGACACATTTGTGATGTAGTCTCTATTCCAAGCAGGCTTAGATGGACGTTGAATTTATGTAAATATGGGTCAGACTGAATAAAACATTAGCATGAAAAGTAACCTACTGCTAGTAGATGACAACAACAGCACTTAAAATATTTTTTCTCCTTTGTTGACAGCCATTAAAGGGATAGTTAAAGAATAAGTTGTACACTTTTATCTTCTGTTAAACAAGATATGTTGAAGAATGTTAGAAAAGCCATTGACATTTAGGAACTACAAAAATACACTGAGTCAGAAATCACCTACTACTTGTGTACAGTGGGTACGGAAAGTATTCAGAAGCCCTTAAATGTTTCACTCTTTGTGATATGCAGCTATAAGCTAAAATCATTTAAGTTCTTTTTTTTTCCTTAATGTACACACAGCACCCCATATTGACCGAAAAACACAGAATTGTTGACATTTTTGCAGATTTATTCAAAAAGAACTGAAATATATCACATGGCCCTTTTGCTGTGACACTTATACTGTATATTTAACTTGGGTGCTGTGCAGTTCTTCTGATCATCTTTGAGATGGTTCTATGTCAGAGGTGCCCAAACTTGGTGCTGGAGGACCGGTGTCCTGCTGAGTTTAGCTGAGTGTGTCTTGCTTCAACACACCTGCCAGGAAGTTTCTAGTATAGCTGCGGTCACACTGGACTTTTCACCTCATAGACTTCCATTCATATGCACCCGAATGCATCAGACCGGAAAAGCAATCTCGTGCGATCCATTTCGCTGCATTGCAAAGTTCAAGCTTGGTGAACTCTGACCTGTGAAATCACATCTTGTGACTGTGTGAGACCAATCGAGGATCAAAACATGACCTCTCTAGACAGAAATTTAAAAAATATGGACCAATCGCTCGCTTTTTTAAAATGTCTAATCATCTTGTTTAATCCCGCCCCTTTTTGCAGCACCGTACAACAGAATTTCGTACGCTCAAACTCGAAGGTGACCGTGGCATAAATCTAGTAAGAGCTTGATTAGCTGGTTCAGGTGTGTTTGATTAGAGTTGGAAATAAACTCTCTAGGACCGAGTTTGGACACCCCTGGCCTACATTTGAGTACAACTGGGTTTGATTATACTGATGGGACTTGATTATGAACATGACTGGTGCTGAGCTTCAGAGATGCAGTCGGAGATGGGAGAAAGTTGTAGATAGTCAACCATCAATGCAGCCCTCCACCAGCGGGGCTTTATGGCAGAGTGGCTAGACACATGAAAGCCTGCATGGAGTTCGGTTAAGATAATAAAATATAAAAAAAACACCTGAAGGATTCCAAAATGGTGAGAAATAAGTTTCTCAGGTTTTATGACAGCAAAATAGAACTGTTTGGCCTTAATTCCAAGCATTATGTGTGGGGAAAACCAGGCATTGCTCATCAACAGTCTAATATAGTCCCCTCAGTGAAGCATGGTGGTGGCAGCATCATGCTGTGGGGATGTTTTTCAGCTGCAGGGACAGGAAGATTAATGCAGCCAAGTACAGGGATATCCTGGATGAAAACCTTCTCCAGAGTGCTCAGGACCTCAGACTAGGCCGAAAGTTTACCTTCCAACAAAACAATGACCCCCAAGCACACAGCTAAAATAACGAAGGAGCCAAATCCAGGTTGCCAAAAAAACCTCATAGCTGTATTGGATCAAAAGGGTGCATCTAAATACTGAGTAAAGTGTTTGAATATTATGACCATGTGATATTTCAATTATTATTATTTTTTTTAAATCTGAAAACATTTCAACAATTCTGTGTTTTTCTGTCAATAGTGGGTCTTGTGTGTACAATAATAAGGGACAAAAATTACTTAATTATTATCAAATTTAAGGGGGTCTGAATACTTTACGTACCCAATGTACTACATTGGCATTTGAATTTACTACATGCATGTTAGAAAAGCATGTTTTATACAGTATGAATGTGAGTAGTATGAATGGACTTCAGATGTACTGCATCTGCAATGTTGTCATTATCACATGGCCTATGAATTCTCATGTGGCCCCATGGCGTGAAATCTTAAAAGTGTCCATTGGGCGTGTACTACAGAATATTGCCAGAAGTAGTAGGTCATCTGGGTACTTTTTATTAAGTAAAATATTTAATTTAAAATTAATAAATTTTTGGACATACTACTCAGCACTTAAAGGTATAGCCATGTGACCAACAACATAAATTTTATACATTGATTGTAAGTAGTGCATATTAAAGATGCTGTGGCCCAGTTTAATTGCCAGAGTGGCAAATGATGAAATTTTCTGTCTGTATACTGCCTTTAGTGCAAATGTTCAGTTTCAGGCCATGATGGTCAGAAGCGAAGGGTTTGAGACTGTGGCTTCATCAACCAATCAGCATTTACTGTTAAGGAAATCAACTCAAAAATAGAAGGGTGCTTTTGACTTCAGGTGCGGCTGAATATAAACAACTGGCAAGATTTGTTGCTTGCAGTCGGAGAAGAGTTGAAAACAAAGACATGAGGTTGTAGACATTGATTCTGCTTTGTGTAGTGATGTTCACGCAATATTTCAGTACTTTATCAAAGATGAAGTAGATTAGATTTTAAGAATAAATAAAAATACACAGCTATTTCAAATGTTTCATAAATAAATCTAATCACATTTCGATTTTCACCTGATCAAACTAATTGATTGCTTCAGGCTTGTTTGAAACCTACAGGTAAGTGTTCAGGGTTTCTGCAGATATCGTAATGTCAAATTTAAGACTTTAAGACCTTTTTAAGACCATTAAGTATTAAATTTAGGACCTATATCACAACATCAAAAACACGCATACAAATAAACAGAAAATACAAAATCACAAATGTAGTGGTAAAATAAATGCATTCAAATTGAACAGTACTAAAGACAGGATGGATGCACCATTAAACTACAGAAAAAACAAACAAACAAAAAACCATCTTAACTCTGATTTATACTTTCGCCTGGCGCCACATCGCACACCTCACGAAACGGACGAGGCTTTTATACTTGACGCATTCGCCATTGAGATATTCTTTTAAATGACAGGGGGCGGTCTACAAAAACAGACAGTAAAATCAGATGGAAGTTTCCAGAACTGGTCATATCATTAATATCATTAAAGATAATTGTTTTTATTATTTTTATAATTTATTATAAAGATTTTTATAACCATTCAAGATTTTAAATCTAATTTTTAAAAAATCTAAATTATGCATCACATCGCTTTTGTTCCTATCTCGGACAGTTCTACCTATTAAAGTTAAATATTAATGGCAACAGAACTAGGGTTGCTCTACAATTACATTTTTTATTATGGCAAGAATAAAAACAAAAACATACAATATATGATCACGCATGGACAGATCATAAAGACGATGTGTGTACAGTCGTACCTGTTTCAGACAAAATCTCTTCAAAGTGTTTCATATTCAACTCAAATCAAACGAGGCACCGCGCGAACGGTTCACTCGAGTCTCAAAACATTATGTGAGCTCCGCCAGCCGAAACCATGTCGCATGCACCCAAAGTGAATGTCCGCAAACACAGCGATGACGTCACATTCGCCGTGAGCCTGGAGTTCAATACCAAAGAGCTGATTGGCTATTGCATGTCAGCCTCATTTGTAGTTGTGATACCGCAAATTACAATTGGACTAGTGAAATGAACTACAACACCACGAAAACCAAACAACAGCAACAAAAAAGAATTTAAATAAGCATTAGATATAGCGTTACATAGACATCGGAAAATTAAGACCTGTGCAAAAATATTTAAGACTTAGAACAGCAAATTTAAGACTTTTTAATTTAAAAAATAAATAAAATCCAATTGGCTTTTTCAAGTTAGAAGCTGATTGGTCTGTGACCACAAATCCATCAAAAAGATGACTTGTTTACCTCGCTACTTTGAGGTACAGTGGCTTCATTTTCACAAATTCATTCAGTGACAACTTGTGATACAGTCCCTATATTGTTTAACACACTACTTTGATTATTCAATCTGAAATCGCATGCAAGAATGACTTCAAAATAACATTAGCACTATTTAATTGACTGTGAACAATGTTGTACCTTGATAGACATTGGCTGCTAATTAGGTTTACCTATTTAGAATTTGCAAAGAATACTTTGGTATGGTGAAAGCGTAAATTTAAACCAACTGTACCCGATTGGCAACAAATGGGTCATGTGGGAGCTCTTCACTGGGGTTGGCGTCGGTTTTATATTCGCACATTCAGACTTTCACCTTCTTAATATAATTTCAGAAAAGTATTATTTGCTAATTCTAAATAAGAAAATCATATTAGCAGCCAATGACTATCAAAGTGCAACATTGTTCACAGTCAATTAAATAGTGTCAGTGTTGTTTTAAAGTCATACTTGCATGCAAATTCAGACAGATTATTCAAAGTAGTGTGGTAAACAAGATAGGGACCCTGCCACAAGCATAGAGGTAAAGTTAGTTTTATATTTGGATATGCAGACATTCTCTT
>CAIGQZ010032598.1:4819569-4830874 GCA_903798205.1 Danio tinwini
AACTTTACCTCTATGTCACAAGCTATCATGTTGTGCTGTGTGTTAACCTTTTTAAATTCTGCTTCACTAGTTTATTGAACGCCAAAGTGTGAATGAGCGAACATAAAACCAACTTTACCTCAATGAGCTCTACCAGGGCGCACAATATTTTAATAAACAAGCCACATTTTATGAACTGTTAGTGTCCATTTTGTGAATGACTGGAATTCAGATAGAGGTAAAGTTGGTTTTATGTTTGGATATTCAGACATTCTCCTTAATAATATAATTTCAAAAAAGTATTATTTGCAAAATCTAAATAGCGAAATCATATCAGCAGCCAATGACTATCAAAGTAAAGCATTGTTCACAGTCAATTAGACAGTGCTAATGTTGTTTTGAAGTCATACTTGCATGTTAATTCCAATCAAATATTCAAAGTAACATGGTAAACAATATATAGACTTCTTAATGAACAAATGTGCAAATATAAAACCAACTTCACCTCTAAGGAATTCAGGACTTTCTGCATTGCTCCGAGTACACACATTTCCACGTAAATCTGCCTGTAGCATACAGATAATATGGAACAGTGCGGCTTCAAACTGCTCTAGCAGTGATTATGGCATGAACCACTTTATTCTTCATTGGTTATGCTACCAATTAAAAAACAATGACGTAAATTAGCATTTGACTTAATTAAAAACTAAAAAGATGCCTGTCATTTCAAGCAGCTGAATTCATAGATATTATAATATCAGGCCTGTCAATTTCATCATCATTCTCATCACCACCATCATCATCATCATCACCATGATGATAATCATAACATCTGACTGAACATGGCGAAGGGAAGAAAGCAGAATACACACAAATAAATGCGGATTTCCAGTAAACACAGTCACGTATTAAAGACGGATTATTTTTGTCGGCATTTATTGCTAGTGACATAAACAGTGACGTGTGTTAGCCACAAAGCTAATATGACATTCTCCTTGATTTCCAGTAAGTAAATAAGTCAACGTGTCAGTCAACCCGACCTGAGGTGTTTTCTGGTGTTTTTAAAGGGTTATACGTTAACGAAGACCAAACTATCTGCTCTAACTCGTTTGTAGCCCATCTATCACAGACATCAGATGCAGCTAGCACACCACTGCTAACATTAGCGCAGTTGCAGGGGCCTGGAAATCCACACATCACACAAATTAAACACACACCATCCCACGGCCTCTTATTATTTACCTCTGTAAGATCAAGACTTGCGTGTAAGAACACCCGTTCGGTGTCATGTAGCGCTGGGCAGCACCATTACCAAGCCGCCCTCCTCCCCATCATCCAGCGCTCCTTACCTTCATGTTCCGCTGGAAATCCCCACCGCCGCACTGCGCATGCGCCACACTACCTCCCATGCGCGCCCCCGAGGCCGCAAGCTGCAGTCAAGACTAGCGCTGGGATTCTGATTCATTTAGCGAGTCGGTTCGGCCACATATTTTGATTCAATTGAGTCATTTTTTTATAGCAAATAGCAAAGACATCCAGACAATACAGACGTAACTAAAAACATAAAAGAAAATAAATGAACAACAATATATATATATATATATATATATATATATATATATATATATATATAATTTATTTATACATCTATTTATTTATTTATTTTATATTTCGCATGATGACAGCACATACTATTTGTCTAGATGTTTTTCAAGACACTTCTTACTGTATAATGATGGTTTGTTCTGTAGACAATCGAAAATATATATAGCTTAAAGGGGCTAATAATTTTGACCATAAAATGGTTCTTAAAAAATTAAAAACTGCTTTTATTCTAGCCAAAATAAAACAAATAAAACTTTCTCTAGAAGAAAAAAATATTATCAGACTGTGAAAATGTCCTTGCTCTGTTAAATTCAAAGAGGAGTGGGGGGTAATAATTCTGACTTCAACTATATATATATATATATATATAGCTTACCGAAATGCAGTAATACTTTGCAACTTTTTAAACTCTATTACAAAAAAGCTTTAAGAACAACTGAAATTTGTAAATTATATAATATGTTCCCTTATTTTATGATGGAAATATCCTTTGTATATCTTTTAAAAAATATTTGTGCCTATTTTTCATTTTCTTCATTATACTGTATTGTGACTGTATATTTTGCTTTGTTCATCAATAATAAAAAAGTAACGTCAAAAAAGTTGTACGTTCTTATTTTACAGTCTGAGTCAACCTGTAATCGAGTCATTCTCACATTTGTTCATTCAGTCGGTCATTTAAAAGAACCGGTTCAAATGATTCGTTTATACATCGGATAGCGCTAGCGAGATCTCGCTTATAACTACGCATTAGAAGACAACACAGCCACTACAGATGTAGTCTACTATATATTGCATTCGTTATTTAGCAAACGGCGATTTATTTGTCGTACATCTGGTAAGGGCTGTAATGTAGTTTCTCATGCACGTGCATCATGAGATCAGCTGAGTTGTTGCTCCTCCTATCACAAAAGTGAATCTCACCGGAGTTCAAGAACACGGAACACAGCGCAGCAGAAATGGCCATGCTCAAAATAGACCCGCAAACCGATGTAAACGATGCTGGAGACGACGACTTCGTGTGTCCCGTGTGTTTGGAGATATTCGTCCGGCCCATGACCACACAGTGCGGACATACGTGAGTATTCTGGAGAGCTCATGTCTGCTAGCAGCAACTTCTCGGTTGACATGTTGAGTAGTTTAATGTTAATCCCCTTATCACCTCAAAGCGATTCACAGCCTTCGTGACCTCTGCCTTAATCTTAATGTGATTGTGTTGGATACTGTTCAATAAGTGCAGTTGTGGTGCGAATTTCTCAGATATCAGAAACTGGTTACTTTCAGTTTTGCTTCATGTGTACAAAACTTTGCAGTGTGGGATTGTGGGAGTTGTAGTGTTTACGTAATTGTGCCTTTTCGCTCGAACAGAAAACAACACCCAGTGCCTGTCTTGTCAGTTCAGAGATAGAGGTAAAGTTGGTTTTATATTCGCACATTCGTTCATTAGGAAGTCTCTATATTGTTTACCATGTTACTTTGAATATTCGATAGGAATTAACATGCAAGCATGACTTTAAAACAACATCAGCACTATGTAATTGACTGTAAACAATGTTGTACTTTGATAGTCATTGGCTGCTAATATGATTTCACTATTTACAATTTGCAATGAATACTTTTCTGAAATTATATTATTAAGGAGAATGTCTGAATATCCGAATATAAAACCAACTTACCTCTATAGTTCAGAGGCGGCCTTTCTATTACAAGTAATCCTAGCAAACATCAGTTAAAAGTGTTAAAATAATAGCATTTACTGAGCATTTATTTCCTAAAATATTTGGGCTAAAATGCTGGTTGTAGACTGAGGTAAAGTTGGTTTTATATTCGAACACTCAGACTTTCTGCGTGATAATATAATTTCGGAAATGTTTTCTTTGCTAATTCTAAATAGGGAAATCATATTAGCAGCCAATTATGATCAAAGTACAGCATTGTTCACAGTCATTTACATAGTGCTAATGTTGTGTTGAAGTCATACTTGCATGCTATTTCAGACTCAACGTTCAAGTTAGCATGGTAAACAATATGTGGACCGTTAAATGAACGAATGTGTGAATATCAAACCTACTTTACCTAAATGTTAGCAGGCAGGGTAGTAAAGGCTTTACAAATGTATTTCACCTCAGATTAATTAAATGTATTCTTTAAAAAAAACTTAAGTTACTTAATCTAACGTTTGCATATTATTAATCGAGAAGTTCTCTAAAGAAAAGTGAACCCACAAAACATTAGATGTTAGATGTTTTTCATTAGATATTTTTCTGCATTTTTATTTATGTATCAGTTACTCAAAAAGGCAATATGATTTTTTTTATGGACGATTGGGGTAGATTGTACTTAGTTTGGTTTCTTGGAAACATGCAAGTATTAGCTGCTGAAGGACAGTGATAATTAAAAAAATTATACTTCTGTCTGTTCAAAAGTTTACACCACCCAGTGTGTATTGAAAACATGGCAGTTCCTTTGTTTTCATTCTAGCTAGCTCCACGAGCTTGTGACAAATCTCTGTAACCAATCAGCGTTCAGCTGCCCGTGTAGCTTTACCTTTTGGTACCCTTTCTCATGTTTGCTACCCTTTCGAAAGGGTGCCAAAAAAGTGGTACAGTACGGTTTGGTTCGGTACGCCTTTTGACATTGGAAACGGACATAAAAGCGTACTGAACCGAACCGTACCGCAGTGGAAATGGACCATTTCTCACATGGAACATGTGCAACCTATGACAGTGATCACCTCAGGTAAACCTCATGTGTTCTATTCAGTGCTAAATGCTAACAATGTGAGTTTTAATGCCATTTTACATGACATTTATTGCCATATACTGAAAGCAGCAGCAGATAGTTCACAATAAACCTACAACATTGTAAACATAGTATACTATAAACTGTTTGAAATTGAACTTCAGAACTAAACACATATGAGTGATTCAGCATCTACATTTAATGATGTTAAAGAGGGTTAACATGTACTAAATAGATTATAAACCTTACCATTTCGTGAGTGAGTGCATATTCTGTGCTTCTGAAAGGCTGTATTTACATTTCTGCTGTGTTTCGTCTGGTGCAAACAGCCAAACTGCTCATCGCTTCGTATCTCATTACAAAGCGTGTTGTTAGGACACGCGTTTACAATGTAATCTGCTCACCTAATGTTTACACTCATAATATTTATATCATTTGCTAATTAATAACCTCATGTGGAACTGAATCTGTCTCATTTCGACGTCTGATACTGGCCACTGACACTGTCACATTTCTGTCACGAACGCATGCCTTTCAGAGTCTTTCTGAATAAATGAATGAATGAAAGTATGAAATATGCTGTTTTCCAACAAGGCAACCCGGAGTGCTGAATTATAATTGGCTAAACTGGCATTGTGCAGGTTAAATTTACCTAAACAAACACAGCATTCCGGCACGGAAAAACCATATTCAAAGCAGAATATCTGACTTCAGCATTGTTTTTCAGTTAAACAAGTATGTTCACTTGGGATGTTTCTTAAATATCTGCACACATATTACGGTATTTTTATGCTTTAGAAGAGTCAAAAACTTACATACAGCACCTTTAAATAAGTACTTACATCACTTCCCAGTCAAAGTAGTCATCGCAGTAGTAGTTGTCGCTGTCGTAGTCATCGTTGTAATAGTAGTCATAGTACTTGCCGTAGTAGTAGTAGTCGTCCTCGTTGTTGTGGTGTTGATGATAATGATGCATAAGCTGGGGACACTTCAGCAATGTCCAGTTCATATATCGAGACAGGTTTTTTTTGTTTTCAGCTGAAAGCACTCATTTGCACTGTTTTTCCCTCTTTTCCGCTCAGGTTCTGTAACGACTGCCTTCAGGAGTGTCTGCGGCCCCAGAGCCCTGTGTGTGCTGTCTGCAGGACTGATCTGCGCAAGTGGGCTAAAGATGACCATTTACAAGACCTGATGAAGAGATCAATCGGGAAGTGCAAAGGCTGTAAAAATGAGGTCAGTGACACACGTTTACATGGACACCAATAATCTTATTATTTGCCTTAATAGTGTTGGGTGATATACAAAATTTTCAGATCGCCATATCGTCCCCCTGTGAGATCGTCAATACACAATACTATCGCATGGGGGCGCAGCAGTGTTATGTTGTTATGTTTATATATAATATTTTATTATTATATTTAACCATATCTAAATATATTTAATAACCTTTTGGCAGATTTTTTTAAAGCATATTTAATAACCTACTGCATTTGCATTACGTTTGATTTTGGATAATAATTCAACCAATGCAAATCCCTGCGGCACAGGATTTGATGGTGACTTCAGGTTCACGCCGTTATCCGTGGCCTGCGGGACTGTCGCAAAATGGACAAAATATACATGGATGAAAGCAAATGAAATGATATTTATCTACTCTTGGAAGAAACGAGGATGCATTAAGGTCCTTTCAGACAGGAGGCGGATGGAGGACTCGCCGCCCGCATGTGACTATGCGGTGAAGTTTTCCATGTTTTTGTTCAGTTGAGCGAGGCGCAGCTTCAGGTCTAATCATCACAAAAGTAATCATTAACAGTGTCACATTTATATTTGCTAAGATCTAACACAATGTTGCGCTTTGCATGTGTTTATTGTTTTCGGATAAGAATTTCATTTTAGACATGGCTGTGGCAAATCGGCAAGTCTATTGCTCTAATATTAAATAGCCTATTTGACCTAAACCTTTTCACTGAGCTCAGTATATTGTTCTTTGATAAGTTATAAGTAATCTGTTCAATAATTCTTTAATGCCAAAACGTATGGTAAAATACAGATTGTAATTTAATTTAATATAGGCTAGTTTAAATAAATAAATAAAACATATTTTAATAGCCTATATAAATAAATATAGGCCTAACATATTTTTTTTATTAAATAAATAAGTTTTCTCAAAAAATTTGCATGTCCGTGTTTATCATTCCATCGAATTAAACACAAATAAGACAGGTATATTCCATGTATTTGAAGAAGCAGTCAAGGCATGCACTGAAAAAATAGGCTATAGGCCACCTTAAATCTTAAATAGGCTATTAATAACTAATATAAAAAATAAATAGCTTTTTTTGTAAAAAAAAAGAGAGAATCTTGCGGGAATGCTGTTATGACCAACGACCGCAACACGTTTTATTCCAGAATATTTGAAGCTGGTTTCAGAGTTCTTTCATTTTCTTCTTCAGTTGTTTCATTTTTTTAAAATCTTTTTTATTTAACTTGTTTGTTAATTAAATCCAGTTTTGTTATTTAACCTATTATTTTTAAGCAATAAAGTTACAAACTAATTTGCTATGAGATGTGGCTGTGCCCATAATGTGCAACTCGTGCTTCAACTGCTGCTGCTGAGACAGAGAAAGAGTGCAAGAGAGCAATCAAAATAATTCATTTTTGTCCGAAAGTGTCGGTCAGGTGATGTTGATGTTAACAGCTGAAGCTGTCATACTATTTGTAGTTAATTCATTATTAATGATGATGATAAAAATAATACTATTCATTTGATTTAATAATGCAATTAAAACATGTAATAGTAATGCAGTATATTATGCAGGTTTCAGCTCTTGGCGATATCTTTGCCTATCATCAATACTATCGTCTATCGCCACAACCCTATGCCCTAATCTGAATAAGATCTGAATAGGGTATTTACATGAGTTGCTTTTTGAATGTTCCTTTAATGTTCCTGTTTTACATGTTATAGCACATTAAAAGTTAAATTAACTTCATTACGTCAGCAACAACAGTTTGTGTCGAGTCACGGCACCATATGTGATTTTGGGTGTTTCATTTTTAATTTTGGGACAAGTTCATCTAGAGCCCCCTCCATTCGGTCTCTTTACTTTCACTTTCTCCTTTTCTCTTTCGTAGATAAGAAAATGGTGTTGTAAGCACTCCACTAAAGACATCTATTAGCCTACATATTTAATTTCATTTGTTAAGCGCAAAGATTTGTTTCAAAACTATTTCTAAATTCAGTTCTAATTTCCAGAAAACAAATAAATGAGCAATAATACACTTAATGTAGATGAAGCTCTAATTTCTGAAGGTAATATATATTTTACTAAGGTAGTTTATATTTCTTTTTGGCAGGTTCTGATTTCTGACATGAGAAGCCACACAGGGAATTGCTTCAAGTATCAAGACTACATCCAGGAGGGTATGAAGTCTATTTCAAAAGATCAGCCCTCCATTGTCAGGTAGTATCCCAACTCTACTATAGAGTATTGTCTGCTTTAATGTTTAATTTTGTTTTTGTGAAAATAGAAAGTCAAAATATGGGTAAACACATTTACATCATTGACTAGCATGTTATCAAGTTATTATTGGTCTTGATCTTAAAGGCTGATCAGAGCCATGAGCTGATATTTATCCATTTATTTGATTATGATTGAATGAGTCAGAAATGCCTCTAATTGAAGAATCTCTTGTTTCCTTCAGTTCAGTGCCAAACCGCTCTACGTTCACCTGCCCCTACTGTAAGAAGCAGAACTTTGACCAGGACGGGCTGGTTGAGCACTGCACCTCAAAACACTCACGTGACGCTCAGCCTGTGGTGAGACTCATGCTCATTCCATCTAATATACAGTGCATCCGGAAAGTATTCATAGCGCTTCACTTTATCCACATTGTTTTGTTACAGCCTTATTCTAAAATGGATCAAGTCATTTATTTCCTCAAACGTCTACACACAATCCCCCATAATGACAATGTGACAAAAGAGTTTTTGAAATTGTTGCACATTTATTAAAAATAAAAAAGCTGAAAAATCACATGTACATCAGTATACACAGCCTTTGCCATGAAGCTCTAAATTGAGCTCAGGGACATTCTGTTTCCACTGATCATTCTTGAGATGTTTCAGCAGCTTCATTGGAGTTCACCTGTGGTCAATTCAGTTGATTGGACATGATTTGAAAAGGCATACACCTGTCTATAAGGCCCAGGGTTGACAGTGCATGTCAAAGCACAAACCAAGCATGAAGACAAAGGAATTGTCTGTAGACCTCAGAGACAGGATTGTCTCAAGGCACAAGGCTGGGGAAGGGTACAGAAAAATTTCTGCTGCTCTGATAGTTCCAAGGAACACAGTGGCCTCCATCATCCGTAAGTGGAAGATGTTTGGAACCACCAGGACTCTTCCTAGAGCTGGCCGGCCATCTAAGCTGAGTGATTGGGGGAGAAGGACCTTAGTCAGGGAGGTAATCAATAACCTGATGGTCACTCTGTCTGAGCTCCAGTGTTCTTCTGTGGAGAGAGGAGAACCTTACAGAAGGACAACCATCTGTGCAGCAATCCACCAATCAGACCTGTATGGTAGAGTTGCCAGACGGAAGCCACTCACCGCCTGGAATTTGCCAAAAGGCATCTGAAAGACTCAGACCGTAAGAAACAAAATTCTTTGGTCTGATGAGACTAAACTTGAACTCTTTGCAGTGAATGCCAGGCATTACGTTTGGAGAAAACCAGGCACCGCTCATCACCAGGCTAATACCATCCCTACAACGAAGCATGGTGGTGGCAGCATCATGCTGTGGGGATGTTTTTCAGCAGCAGAAACTGAAAGACTGAGAATGACAGAGACATTCTGAATGAAAACCTGCTTCAGAGTGCTCTTGACCTCAGACTGGAACGACGGTTCATCTTCCAGCAGGACAAAGACCCAAAGCACACCACCAAAATATCAATGCAGTGGCTTTAAAACAACTCTGTGAATGTCCTTGAGTGGCCCAGCCAGAGCCCAGACCTAAATTCTATTGAACATCTGTGGAAAGATCTGAAAATGGCTGTACACTGTCGCTTCCCATCCAGCCTGATAGATCTTGAGAGGTACTGCAAAGAGGAATGGCCAAAAATTCCCAAAGACAGGTGTGCCAAGCTTGTGGCATCATATTCAAAAAAAGACTTGAGGCTGTAATCGCTGCCAAAGGTGCATCAACACAGTATTGAGCAAAGGCTGTAAATACTGATGTACATGTGACTCTTCAGGTGTTTTTTTTTTTAAATAAATTTGCAACAATTTCAAAAAATATTTTTTTCACATTGTCATTATGGGGGATTGTGTGGAGAATTTAAAGAAAATAAATGAATTGATCCATTTTAGAATAAGGCTGCAACAAAAATTTGGAAAAAGTGAAGCGCTATAAATATTTTCCGGATGCACTGTATCTCTTACACACAATATATATATATACAGCTGAAGTCAGAATTATTAGCCCTCCTGTGTATTTTTTCCTCTCAATTTTTGTTTAACAGAGAAACGTTCAACACATTTCAACTGATTTCTTTTATCTTTGCCATGATGACAGTACATAATATTTTACTGGATATTTTTCTAGACTTTACCCTGATTCTATCCCAGCATGCATTTCCTTGACAAAAAGGAGAAGGTGTGACTTAAGCTCAGTTTTGTTAAACACTATGAAGCTTTTGATGCTATTTTAAAATCTCATGACACCCGTAACAATTGATAGAGTTTAGTTTTGATCTCTCCACCAGGAAAAAAACTTGATTTATTTTATTTATTTTATTTATCAGCTTGTTGGTTTTGATATAAATCGGTAAAACTGGTCATTTCATTAAACTGATTATTTTTTTAAGTTATCAGCCTATTGGCATGCAAGTCATTTTTATTTTTACTTTAGCTTGATAAACGCACAACTGAATTACTCAAACCTAAAAAAATAAATAAATGCATAAATAAAGAAATAAAAGCATCCATCATTTCATCCATACAAAACTCATTCAGAAAAAAAAATACTCATAATAATTACAACAACTGCAACAATAATAATAATTACAACAACAATAATATAGATAGATGGATGGATGGATGGATGGATGGATAGAAAGATAGATAGATAGATAGATATTAGATAGATATATTTGTTATTTTATATCACAATTTCTAATGTGTATAATTTCATATGTAAAGCAATTTGTGACTCGTTTCGGCAGGTGTGTCCGATATGTGCCTCAATGCCGTGGGGAGATCCCAATTACAAGAGTGCAGACTTCTTTCAACACCTCAAAATACGACATGCTTTTTCATACGATACATTTGTGGTAAGTGGCTTCAAATGTTTTTGTTCTCCATGTTTTAGCGTTAAAACATCATACTTCTGAAACAATCAGATTTGTATTCCTGTGATATCACTCTTCCTCTTTGCTGTTTCATTGTGTTTTTGGCATGGGTTCACATAGTAAATAAAACTTACATATTACACTCCGTATAAATATTTGGCCTAACATGACATGGTGTTGTCCTCAGGCAAAAACCAGTGTTTTGGCCCACAAAATCCCCCTTTAAATAAAAAAAAAAGATCACAAGAAAGTCTTATAATAAGTTGGTGACCAATGAAGTGGGTGTGGATTTGACCTGTCTTCTGGAGGCAAAAGAGTCTTTTTTTGGGATCATAACCTGCTTGAGCACACTGCTAGCAGAATGTAAGATAGATTTAACCTTTTAACATATTTAAATTAAAATATCTTTATATAAAAAATATGTGTGATGTGCATGAATATGTAAAGAAGCATGTTTGATTGAGAAAAGACACTTTATTATCTATATACTAAAATGGTAGTTTTTCATTTGTTGCCTCAGGCCAACATTGTGCAGTTAGACCACTTTTGTCAAGACAATAACATCATATGGATGGAAATGTGCTGGAATGTACAGTATAGTATAGGTTTCACCATTATATATATATATATA
>CAIGQZ010032598.1:4835874-4847601 GCA_903798205.1 Danio tinwini
ATATAATTTTCTACTTTGGAAAGCAAACAAAAGAAAGAAACGTAAAGTTTTATAACCACGAGGGAGAATAAATGACTTAAAATGTTTAGGTGAACTATCCCTTTAAAAAGGGTCAGACGTTTATTGGGTAGAGATAATGATTCTCAATTGTTTTGATTCAGAGATTGTGTCAGTTCATTTAAGGGTAATTAGGAGAAATTAAAACATTTTATTTCCATGTTAGTTTAACCCTTGTAGGACATGTTTGTTCAAATCAATAGGGGGCACTATTGCACCATTAATCAATCATGTTGTTTGTGGTCTGTGCGCATCTGTAGTGTAGTCTAGAGAACTTATCAAGAGGTCTGTGTACTGTGCTGCTCTTAAAGGGAAAGTTCATCACCTAAAAATCATTTACGTACTTTTGTTTTAATCCTCTAGAAGCTTCTTTAATCTGTTGAACACAAAAGAAGATATTTTGAAGAATGTTATAAACCTGTTACTGTAGACTTCATAGTATTAGTTTTTTTTATTATTATTACGTTGAAAGTCAATGGTTGCAGGTTTTCAGCTTTCTTCAAAATATTTTATTTTGTGAGACACCTGTGGCAGAGTAAATGGTACATTTTTGGGTTCATCACCCAAAATTGACACCCTTGATTAATTCCAAACCTGAATGCATTTCTTTATCAAGCTAAAACACTGAAGATGATATTATCTCAAACTATGTTTTCCTGAAAAAGTATGATTATTTTCGAAAGTATCATCTTTTTTTTCACATGATTGACACAAGGGTGGGTAAATGATGCAGTTTTATTTTTGGATGAACTCTTCAGTCTCTTAATAAGTATATGTTTTGATTTGGTTGATGGTTTTATAGTCTACACACTGCAGATGTACTGTACATAACAGCTTTATTTTTCTCTCATGTAATAACTTCAGTATGTATCTTCAGTAGTTTGCAATCCTGATTGAACACAAGTGTCATTTTGCTGTTAGATCTTAGATCTGTCGAAATATCACACCCATGAAAGTACATCATATCCTCTCCGTGCATGTTTCATTAGTGCATTACAGTATGTTTCTCGGGAGAATTGCTTATGTGTGGTTAATAAACCTTTTTCTGAAGCCTTTAAATTAAAATGTGTTATCTTTTCTCAGTCTTTTGATTGTGTTACCGGAAGTGCACACACACACACATTGCTTTTCCCCTGTGTAGTTGTGTTGCAGTGTGTCTCTTTCCATTCGCTTTAACTATTACTGTTGTTCATTTCCTGTCCTGCAGTGAATGTCAGCTCTCATGTCTGAAGGTGCTAAATCCTGATAAATTAAAGCTCTTTAATTATTTAAACACTGGACCCTGAAATCACTGTGAGTGATTTATCCCGGTGCGTTAGACATGTCAGGCCAGAAACAACACCCACCTCTCTCTGATGGATAACTGAATGGAGGGGGAGAAAAACGCTACACGCTTTAACACTCTCAGATGCCATTTCCCAGAAACATTTATTCACTTATGTTTTTAAAGAGATGCCCGGCAGAGAAGCTGCTCATCATTCCTAAAAATGAAGACGGCAGGATTTAAAGGGCTTTAATTTCGCAGAATTTAATTTTGGCTTTTTTACAAGATGTAAAATAAGTATTTTGTGTCTCCAGATCTGTGAGGTTTTGGTTAAAATACCTGTCCGATCAGTTGAAAAAGTTATAAGCTGCTCATAAATTTACCAGGCTCGCTTGTTTTGGGCCTGGAAACACTATAACAGTCACATGCTATGATTCTTCATGTATAAATAATTGATTAAATGCCATATTAATAAATGTGCATAAACTTAACCTGTCTTTAAAACCATGTCATAGCATTAACTAGTCATTTTCATTGATTCATTCATTCATTCATTCATTCATTCATTTTCTTTCAGCTTGGTCTCTATTTCAGATGTTGCCACAGCAGAATGAACCGCCAACTATTCCAGCATATGTTTTACATAGTAGATGCCCTTCAAGTTGCAACCCAGTAGTGATTTTTAATGTGATCAAAATTGTGTGTACGGTTCAAGCATTTTTTCATAAATTTTTCTTAAACTGGAATGACACAGCAAATATGTAATTTGCCTTAAACTTAATCTATTATTAATATTTAATGATTCTAAATGCAGGCATTATGGGGGCACAGTTGGTAGTACGATCACCTTACAGCAAGAGGTCGCTGGTTCGAGCCTCGGCTGGGTCAGCTGGCATTTCTGTGTGGTTTGCTTGTTCTCCCCATGTTCATGTGGGTTTATTCCGGGTGCTCCGGTTTCCCCCACAGTCCAAACACATGCACTATAGGTGAATTGGGTAAGCTAAATTGTCCGTAGTGTGTGTGTGTGTGTGTGTGTGTGTGTGAATAAGAGTGCATGGGTGTTTCCCAGTGATGGGTTGCAGCTGGTAGGACATCCGATGCGTAAAACATGCTGGATAAGTTGGCAGTTCATTCCGCTGTGGCGACCCCAGATTAATAAAGGGACTAAGCTGAAAAGAAAATGAATGCATCTAAATGCTTAAATATGATTGGGAACATTTGGTTATGTTGTAATTGTTGTTTAACTTATTGGTAAACTTTTTAAAACGCTAACAGAGTCTATATTTTCCACCATTTTGTGCTTTAGCTTAAGATGCTAACCTCAAACCAGATACCACATGACACTTTTTATGTATTTTCATCATATGATTGTTTTTAAGAAGTGAATGAGAAATTCACTGAAATATCACAGTAACAGAATTGACACCTATTGTTGAATCTACTATTGGTGTGTCATAAGTACGTAAATACGTACATAAATCCGTCTTTCGGGTGAGACGTTAAATTGAGGTCCTGACTCTGTGGTCATTAAAAATCCCATGGCACTTTTCTTAAAGAGTAGGGGTGTAACCCCAGTGTCCTGGCCAAAGTCCCTCAATCGGCAGTTTCCCATCATGGCCTCCTAATCATCCCCATCCACTGAATTGGCTCTATCACTGTCTCTTCACTCCACCAATAGCTGGTGTGTGGTGAGTGCACTGGCGCCGTTATCCTGTGGCTGCCGTCACATCATCCAAGTGGATGCTACACACTGGTGGTGGTGTGAAGGGACTCCCCTCATGATTGTGAAGTGCTTTGGGTGTATGGCCATACACAATAAATGCGCTATATAAATACACATTACATTACATAAACATTTTGTACAAATTAGTAAGATAAGAATAACAAGATAACAATTAATAAACATAATGACATGCCTTCCAGAGTTTCCCACCAGAGGAAGTGACATCACTCAGAGCAAGTCATATATTTTTTTATCGACGTTTTACAGATTGTCCTGCCTTTTTATAACCGATGTAACAGAGCTGACCACAATGTAGGGACAGACACAAAATGTGTTTTTATTTTACTAAAATGACAATGATGCACAAAATAAGCATTTCATACAAATGTTTACTTAACTTTGTAGAGTGTAAAACACACCAAAAAATCTCTTCAGGTCTTCAGGGTTGGCATCATCACTTTAGGTCCTCAGTGTTGGCATCATCTCTTCAAGTCCTCATAGGGCAACATATCTTCAAGTACTTGTTGGGTTGGCAAAATCTTAAATCTTTTTATAGGATTGGCATAATCTCTTTAAGTCCTCATAGGGCATCATCTATTTCAAGTCCTTGTATGGTCTGCATTATATCTTTAAATCTTTGTATTGTTGGCATCATCTCTTCATGTTCTAATTGGGTTGGCATCATCTCTTCAAGTTCTTGTAGGCTTGGCATCATCTCTTCAAGTTCTTGTTGGGTTGGCATCATCTCTTCAAGTCTTTAAATTAAGCATCAGTGCTTAATTTGTGAATTGCGAGGTCCCAGAATAAATCAGGGTGACGGAGCCGGCATGTTACCTATAGATGGTGAGGTGTCGTGCACTGAAGTTGAAAGAGTTTGGGAGTCACTGAGGAAAGTGAAAGTGAACAGCGGACGGGGGAAGAGGGCGGTTGAGGAGGGGATCAGTAAAATGAGGTGCCAGATCAGATTTCAGAGGTTCTGGATCCAGCATGTTCCGACACAAGTTAAGCCCTGGTTGGCATCATCACTTCACAAATCTTGGATCTGATTGAATCCTTGTCTTCTGATCATCTCTAAATCTTTGTAGGGTTGGCATTATTTCTCTTAAGTCCTCGTAGAGCATCATCTCTATAAGTTCTCGTAGGGTTGGCATTATCTGTTCAAGTCCTTGTAAGGTTGGCATCATCTCTTCAGGTCCTTGGGATTGGCATCATCTTTTCAAGTCTTTGTGGGGTTGACATAATCTCTTCAAGTCTTTATCGGGTTGGCATTATCACTTCACAAATTTTGGATCTGATCAGGTGGCATTATCTCTTTTAAGACCTTAGGGTTGGCATCATATCTTCAAGTCTTCATAGGGTTGGCATCATCTCTTCACAGATCTTGGATCTGATCGAGTGGCATTCTCTCTTCAAGTCCTCATTGGGTAGGCGTCATCTCTTCAAGTCTTCACAGGGCATCATTTCTTCAAGTCCTCATAGGGTTGACGTCATCATTTCACAGATCTTGGATCTGATCGAATTCTTGTCCTCTGATCATCTCTTTAAGTCCTTGTATGGTTGGCATCATCTCTTTAAGTCCTTGTAAGGTTGCCATCATCTCTTCAGGTCCTCAGGGTTGGCATCATCTCTTCAAGTCCTCGTAGGGTTGACATTATCACTTCACAGATCTTGGATCTGATCGAGTCCTTGTCCTTGTAGGGTTGGCATCATCTATTCAAGTCCTTGTAAGGTTGGCATCATCTCTTCAGGTCCTCAGGGTTGGCATCATCTCTTCAACTTCTTGTAGGGCATAATTTCTTCAAGTCTTCATAGGGTTGACATAATCTCTTCAAGTCCTCATAAGGTTGGCATCATCACTTCACTGATATTAGATCTGATCAGGTGGCATCATCTCTTCAAGTCCTCAATGTTGGCATTATCTCATCAAGTCCTCGATTCAAGTCCTTGTAGGGTTGACATCATCTATTCAAGTCCTTAGAGGGTTGGCACCATATCCTCAAGTCCAGGTAGGGTTGGCATCATCTTTCTCAGGTCTTTGATCTGAGTGAGTGGTGCTGCACAATCTCTAGAGGCATTGGCATGGGTATCCTGAAGTAGAAATAGATAGCAAAGGAAAGAGAATTAGCCTAGCTGCTGTTTATAATTTATTTGAATGAGATATTAATGTCAATGCTCATTGTAACCGAAGCTAAATAAAAGATTCAATTAGCAATATTAGGGTTAAATTATTAATATTTAAAATGTGCATGAATCCAAGCTCTGCTGTCCGATCACATTTGTGGCCCTGGACCACAAAGTCATAAATGTCTGAAAGCTGAATAAATAAACTTTCAATTGGTGTATATAGGGCACTATTTGGCCAACACACAACTATTGAAAATCTGGAATTGAGGATTTATAAAAAAATTCAAAACATTGAAAAAATTATCTTTAACCAGGTGCTTAGCGAAACTCATTGCTAACCAAAATTGAGTTTTGATATAATTAAAAATAAAAGATTTTTAAGAGTCATTTACAAGTCTTGATGGAGCATGACCTTATAATATTCTAATAATTTGTGGCAAAAAAAAATACTAATTAGTAATTTTGATAGAATGCATGTTTGGCTTTTCCCACAGCTGCGCAACATAAGACTGTGTAGCTTTAAGTTTTACATAATGCCACATAGAAACCTTTTAAGAGACTCATAATTTAAAGGTCCCATAAAAGTGTTTTAGATGTTAGTGTCAATATGTTAGTTTTAATGTTATCTATAAACTCGTGTGCTCCAAAACAGTGACAAAATGCACATTTAGAAGATATAAAATATATGTATATAACCATCTAAAATCTGCAGTTTGTCACTTCCACTAAAATGGATCAACAATTTTTTTTCACATCACCTCATACTTTTAGTTTCTAGTCAAATCTTCTGACCAATCTGACGCTCGATAGCAGGCAATCTCAGTTCTGGAGGTCTGGTGTCCTGCAAATTTTAGCTCCAACCCAAATCAGACACACCTGGGCAAGCTAATCAAGCTCTAACTAGGCTTTCTAGAAACATCCTTGCAGGTGTGTTGAAGCAACTTGGAGCTAAAATCTGCAGGACACCAGACCTCCAGGACCGAGTTGGAGAACTCCTGCTCTATAGTATCTCACATCCCCTGCCCATAAAGCATTCTCATAGGCAGAGTTGTGATAAAAACTAAACGCTATTGGCTGTTGTTTTAAAGAACACTAGTGATGCGCAGATGGCGCTTATATCCGTGAGCGCTTCGGTTAATCTGTGGGTCGGTCAGGTAATAAAAAAAAAAACATTATGATTAATTGCGGGTGGGTCGCAGATGATTTTTGCTTTGTATTTTTTAAAATCACAAATTTTTAAGCAGAAATGGAGGCGAAACCGATGCGAGAGAAACTTAAAAAGGGAGAATTAAAAACAAAACAAAAGGGAGGAAAGAAAAAAAAGTGCTGTGTGGGAGCGTTTTAGCAAAGTTTAACGAGGTAGAATCAAGTGCTGGGTATGTAATAAGCTATGCAACGGCTTTCTATGAAAGCCACAAGACCGGTAGCTACTTCAAATATGAAACGTCATGTGTGTGCTAAATTGAAAGGCCGGTCAAGTCAGACAAGAACTTTGAGTTCTTACATTTATCAGGACAGCAAAAAAATACCACTGGAAGTTACATGGATGCATGTGTGGACCTGTGCTGCAGTACACCCCTTCCATGTTGTCTCTGGCAAGGGATGCGCATAGCTCACTAAATCTGCTGTTAATAACGAACGATCCACGCGGACCTATCATCGTGCTTAAAACAAAGAATTATTCACTCATTAGCCACTTTTCGGCTTATTCCCTCCACCAATCTGGGGTCGTCACAGCGGAACAAACCGACAACTTATCGACGGCCCGCACTCACATTACATTCGGGCCTGAGCATGCCTACGTCATCGATGACACGCTGGTCAGTTAGCGCTCTTGCAAAAAAAAAAAAAAAAAAGGCATTTTGCGCGAAAGTGCATTTTAATATCCGAGAGTGTGTTCTACTGGTTGCGCTAACTGTACTGCACGCAATACTGCCATCAAATTGCGTTTACTTGTTTTGCGTCATTAATTTACTAATTCTGAAACCAAACCGTCACTTAGAAGCAGCATTTTAAAAACTCCCTCGCGTCCGGATGAAAGGGACGTAGTTTGCCCATCTCTGTTCTAAAGCTAAAGCCTTCTGTTTCCATTATGTAGTTAATAACGAAAAATATATTACGTGACTTTGCGTTGTTTCCATGTCACTTTTGTTTGGTTGTGAGACATAATTTGGACAAAGTTGTCTGTGATTCTTTCTATTTTAAAGTCATGCAGTGTGAACTCTCCTGTCGCCGATCCATCCTACAGTGTAAACACAGCACCGACAGAACGCTCAACCAGATAGTCATGCAGTGTGAAAACCTCTGTGGCACGACTACTTTGAAAATCATGCAGTCTGAACTCGGTATTACAAAAATAGATTTTCATCATAGGTGCCCTTTAAAGGGGAGGAGCTACTGTATGCCCCTGTCTGTTCGTTTCAATTACGATTACATCAAACATAGATCAAAAACTGCATTTTTCAAAGCACTTCACTGGACCCTTAGAAACCCCCCACACTGAAAAAGGTGGTGCTCTTAGAAGCTTTTTATTTTTATGGGGATATTCAGATTGCCTCAGTATTGCTTTTTTTATAAAGGCATCTGTTTGGGCTTTGTGTTAATTGCACTTCTTTGTGAATGACAGGGGAATTTATGATGAAACTCTTCCCGGCAATCAGTGGCGAGCAGCAAGCTTATTTACACTGTCCGCCGGGACGGAAGATGCTTCGACTTAACGTTTGTTGTCTTTCCTTCCCACACACTGTTTCAGTAATTAGTTTCCAGATCTCCATCAGGTCTCCAGTAAATTCTCTAACCTGCCTGATGTTTATCGTGCCTTTTTTGTTCTCTTTTCTTCTTTCCTGGTGTTTTTCTCTTGCTCCTGGCAGATGTAGAAGTTCTTTAAGTTTGATCTAAAGAGTTACTGTAGGGCTTCCAGGCAGGAAGGAAACGGTCCTGCAAAACACTCTCACTTTCTCTCTCCTCCACCTCCCCCCTTTTTTTGGTGGCAGTTGTTTTAAGGGGAGATGGAGGTAGGAAAAAAAGAAAGAAGAAAGTGAATATACTGAATGAAAATTTCATAAAGTTGAGCGTGTGTTTTCTTTGATGAGAGAATGGGAAATGGTGTTAAGTCTCAGGGCTGTGTAGAAGCGGCAATTAGCGTAGCATGTTTCTCCTGGAGGCTTGAGCTGGGAGAGAGAGAGAGAGAGACGAAGGCTTTGTTTTCCTTAGATGTGTCATTTGCTCTCATATCTCCTTTTTCTCGTCTTCCCTTCTTCAGTCGCCAGTGGAGTCTCAGAAATCATCACCTGTTGGAAGTGAGTGCTGTTCCCTCTTCATCGTTTCTGGCAGCGAAGAACCGATTAAAAGTGCCAAGTCAATTTTGCACATGAAATTATTGAAGTATATTATCTTGTCACGTAAATGTGTGGAAGTATAACATCATTTATATTCTGTTCATTGTCTGTTGTCGGTAGTGTGGCAATGTTTGAAGCACAGCTCATACATGTCACTTTCCAACCAAACGATTTCCTTGTGAATCCACAACTCCAGAACACTGAAATCACCAGTTGTCATGTGAAACGTCAGCTTACGTGTATTACTACTTACAGTTGAAGTCAGAATTATTAGCACCCCACCGTATACAGTTATACCGTATAACAGTTAGGTCACGTTCTCGAATCTGATTGGCTGATATCCGTGCGATATTTTGCAATATCAGAACTTGTCACTCTTGTGTATTACTCCACCCACATGAGTAGCAAGCGGAGGACAACAGTTTGACAAATATTGCAGCTGTTGGACAACATAATGTACTTTTGAGGCTTTTTCAGGTTAGAATGTTATTTTTTTTGTAGCAGAGCAAAGATGGTTCACGCTGTCTATTCACAAGATTGCGACAGAGACCACATAATAAGCCCTTAGAGGAGAAAAGTTCAGTGTAAAACTACAAACTACAGCTGATCAAACCATTATTAAACAGGCGAGTGACTTTCTAAGTCGATCTCTCTCTTTTGTATGTTGTAGTGGTGTATTTATACCATATACTTGTAGTGTATTCAGTGTGAGATGGGACTCGCATATCAGGAATGTATGTATTATGTGTTGGCCACTCCTTGTATAACCCTGAGTTTTTGGTTGGCTATCTGTTTGTTTCTAATGAGTCTCCTGTTTTCGTTACTGCAGATTACTTCAGTAATAAGAAAAAAAGAAGAAATGCCCGCATGTGTTCAGCGTTTTTCTTTATTGCAAACACAACAGTAATCTGGTAGTGTTTGCTCAGATGTGACTTTTTTTGGGGGTTAATAAGTTATGATCTCCCTAATGCAAACAGAGAAAAACTGGGAGAAATCTGTAGATTGATGGCATTTCATGCCGTTTAGCCTTTTAATTTCAAAATATGAGCAAAAACTACCTGCTTTGTCATTATTTTAGACAGTACGCTAGAGAATCATTCAAATACTAGCTCTAAAGTGACGTTTGTGAAGTAGCAACAGTTTCTGCTGTTCTGACGTCAGCTGCAGATGTGAATGAACAGCCTGATCTCACGAGGAAACATAAGTATTTTACGTTTTGTCAGTTTAGTGGCTAATTTGCACGAATTCGTACAAGTTGAGTTGTACGAAAATGTACGATTTTAAAAAGGAGGCGTGGCACCCAACCTCACCCCTAACTCCAACCGTCATTGAGTGATAAGCAAATCGTACTAATTTGTACGAATTAGATCGTACGAATTCATACGAATTAACCACTAAATCAAAAAGTTACGAATTGCAGTGAGATTGCGTTGGAATGAATGAAGGAAGAAAGTAGTTCCTCTCATAAAAAGATTTTGAGTCTCCGTGTTTGATTTTCTTTTTTATATACTCGATTATGCCGTCAAACACACTCATAACATTGTGATATGGCTGTATATTGGCACTGGTGGGAGGCTTTAGTGGGAAGTGCCTTAGTGTCCCACCAGCAGAGATGGGTAGAGTATCCAAAATCTATACTCAAAAAAAAAAACTGTACTTGCAGAAATTTTTACTCAAGTTAAAGTAAAAGTAACAATCTTAAAAATTACTTGAGTAAGAGTAAAGAAAGTATCTGATGAAAAAATTACTCAAGTAAATAGTTCCTAAGTGGTGGGCCGTTATCAATGTTAACATGCTGTGTAACGCGAGACTTTTATAGGGCGATTTAAAAAAATATTGCCGTTAATCTATTCTCCAAGTTGGAAGCTGGGTCTATTCTACACAAGCTTGACTTTTCACTTGATATTTTAGCACAGATGTATACCTGACCAGTGAGCTGTCTGACAAAAAAGTGCCCATCTGAATCAAATCAGCAGGATACGTGAGTCATGTTTGTGCATTTTGATATACAACAATCATTTAGAATTATTAAAAATCACACAGTGTGAGCTTAAAGGGGACCTATTATGCCCCTTTTTACAAGATGTAAAATAAGTCTCTGATGTCCCTAGAGTGTGTGTGTGAAGTTTCAGCACAAAATACCACACAGTTAATGTTTTGTAACTCTTTGAATCTGCCCCTTTTAGGCTTTGATCATAAATGTGCAGTTTTGGTGATTGTCGCTTTAAATTCAAATGAGATTGTGCTCTTTTCAAAAGAGGGCGGAGCTACAAATGCCTGTGCGTCAGCATAATGGCAGATTCAAAAACAAAGCTAATGTCCTTTGCTAATGAGGGAGAGATTGTCACTAGTGGGCGGGGCTTTTCCCCTCTGATGACATCACAAAAAGGGAGAATGTCAATCAAAGTGTTTCTGCTCACTGTTTTTATCAAGTGTGATAAAATGTATACATTTTTATCATTAGAAGCTGGTCATATTCACAAACTTTAAAGTGTTTAAACCCCCTATAAACTTGATTTTTGCATAATAGGTCCCCTTTAAGACACCAAAAGCCAGTTGTCAATGGATCATCTCTCAGTGAGGGCTCAGGTGTTTCTCTAGAAGCTTCTTGACTGTGTTTCCAGCATTGAACTCTCCTTCACTTCAGCATGTTGACGGGCTGCTCCATTAACATGATCTTGACTCGCGGCTGTGTACTGTTTATCCTCTTATATTTGTGCCTGGAAAGTGTGAGGTTTCTCTCTCCTCAATGTTTTTTTTTTTTGCTGATCCAGGTATATATGTGCGTTTTGATCATAGCGTGGGGAGTTTGCTCACCGCTGAAAATTTCCTTAACGTCAGGAGAAACAGGAAGCCTGTAACAGGAATCCCGCCACATGCCCTGGCGATGCGCGCACGGCACGGCAGGTTAATCCTTTCAAATGTTTGAACAGAAATGGCCAGGGGGCATCCCCGACTTCAAGACCCAATCCGCACGGCTCTTCCGCTGCTAAACTCCTGCCGTCCAACTCTTCCTGTGTGGCTGCGGCGGCCCTGACTTTGATTTCAGAACGCCTGAAACCAAGCTGGCACTGAATCAGCTCCTACCGCTCACTTTTCAGGTTTACACTCATTAACTTCCTGCGCTCCTGTGCCTTAAGACGCAATAGAGACAGAATGAGGAGGAGAGAAATGCTGGTGCTCTGAGGACACTGAAAGGCTTTCCGATGAGCCCGGCCAGT
>CAIGQZ010032598.1:4880866-4901667 GCA_903798205.1 Danio tinwini
TCTGTCTGTCTGTCTGTCTGTCTGTCTGTCTGTCTGTCTGTCTGTCTATCTATCTATCTATCTATCTATCTGTCCCTTTTGTCTGTTTGTCAGTCCATCCATCCATCCATCCATCCATCCATCCATCTATCTATCTATCTATAATCCCTTTTATCTGTTTGTCCATCCATCCGTCCGTCCGTCCGTCTGTCTGTCTATAATCATTTTGTCTGTTTATCTTTCTATCTGTCTGTCCATCCGTCCATCCGTCCGTCCGTCCGTCCATCCATCCATCCATCCATCCATCCATCCATCCATCTATCTATCTATCTATCTATCTATCCCTTTTGTCTGTTTGTCAGTCCATATGTCCGTCCATCCATCCATCCATCCATCTATCCATCCATACATCCATCCATACATACATACATACATACATACATACATCTATCTATCTATCTATCTATAATCCCTTTTATTTGTTTGTCCATCCATCCATCCATCCATCCATCCATCCATCCATCCATCTATCTATCTATCTGTCTGTCTGTCTGTCTGTCTGTCTGACTGTCTGTCTATAATCCTTTTGTCTGTTTAACTTTCTATCTGTCCGTCCATCCATTCATCCATCCATCCATCCATCCATCCATCCATCCATCCATCCATCCATCTATCTATCTAGGTCAGGCCACTAACTGTAAAAGCAGCAAGAACAATCAATCATCGCTCATTTACTCTATTGTTTCCCATCATGTTTAATGACGCATCTACGCTGATATGAAGAGAGCATAACCTTGCCCTCATATATCCGGAGGAACATTAATTTCTAGGTAACAATTCAGGAGAAGGAAACATTTCTCATCCACACAAATGCCAGGAAACAGTTGTCTTTTTTTTGTTCTTAGTGCGTGGCTTTTTACTCTCAGGGCAGATTTACAGTAAACTCTGTAACCTGAAGGGACAGGCATAAGGTTTAATGAGAAGATCATCTTCATGATTATGTTCACTGCTTATTCCTGCACTGTAAAAATATCCACAAATTTGCAGTTTTTTGTATTTTGTGATACATATTTTTATTATTTTTATTTTTTCCCATTTATTTATGCTTTTGAATTGCTTTATAAGACCTTGATCTTTCTTCCAACAACTTTTAACCTTGAAAAATTAGGTGACTTTTATTACAGTTTTTTCTCAGTGGCTTTGGTGCATTTCTCACAACACTATTTATATTTGCACAACAGTTTATGCATTTCTCAAAACAATTAGAACAAACTGCAAAACCTAGTGGATAACCTGCAAAAGTGTGTCACTTGCTCAAAATGGAGAGCTCATTCCTCAAACGCAAGTTTTCATGTCAATAAAAGTGTCAGTGTCATCAAGATGAAAAGTCCGGACACCATTGTTTATGAACAAGATAGTCAAATGGCTTTGTCACATTTTTATTATGACAGTTTACCCTGTAATCTTCTTCCAATGCTAAAAAAGTCAGATGCTCAAAACAGCACAATATACTATTTGCACAGCCATTTGAAAACTACAGTAAAGACACTGAATATGTATGTTTCACGTGTTTAATGCATTTGCTCTTTACAATTCTAATGTATTCACAGCATTGTGCAAAAGAATAAATACACCCTTATTTACAACGAACATAAACTTTCTTGGGTAGAGCTGTGCACAACTGTAAAACAATATTGAAGTACATATTTGTGCTGAACCTACAACATACACAGGTCTGTAAATCATTCATCAAACTGTTCATTTTAGAAGACATTATCAAGAAAAAAAAATTATGATTTAAAAAGTTTTATAAATTATGCCTAACAGATTTTAACAACTACTTCAACATTTTTGTATGTAATGACTCAAGTAATGAAATGAGGACTATTAGGGCCCTACTTTAATGATCTAGGCGCAAAGTCCAAAGTGCACAGTGCAAAAGCATTAAGGACAAGTCAAAATCCACTTTTGCTATTTTAAGGACGGAAAATTCCACTTTGCGCTGCGGTGCATGGTCTAACAGGGTTGAGTTTATTCTCTTAATGAGTTATAGGTGTGTTTCGAGAATAAACCAATCAGAATATCATCTCTTATTCCCTTTAAGAGTCAGTTGCGTCCTGTCATTGCGCATTTGCTATTTACATGGCAGACTTTGTAAGTGGAAATACTGAATGCTTCACTAGTGAGAAAACAGTTAAACAGCATCTACAGCGCAAGAATGAGAGAATGAGCCTCCTTATTCTTTACTTTTACTTTCACTATCGTGGATAAGGAAACGTGTTGCATGCACAGACATCCATTAGCCTACATAATTAATTTTGCTTGTTAAGCGCAAAGATTTGTTTCAAAACTATTTCTAAATTCAGTTATAATTTCCAGCAAACGAATAAATAAACAGAAATAACGAAGTGTGTTCAGAAAACTAGGTTTTATCCAAATATATGGTCACACTTTATTTTGATGGTCCGTTTGTTGAATATAAGCTACATTGCAACTAATTCTCATTAGATTATAAGTAGACTGTTAGGTTGGGTTAGGGTTGAGGTTGGGGTTAGTGTACGTTGACATGTACTTGCAAAGTTTCTTATAGTCAGATAAATGTCTGTTGAAGGACTGTTAAATGTCAGTGTCAACAGATATTAAGCAGACAGTCTACTAATACTCAAATGGACCATCAAAATAAAGTGTTACCAAATATACATGCTATGCACCTAAATGGTCTAAAAGCTGACAGCTGAGCAAATCTAAGTGTGTTTATAATAAAACAAATATAAATATGCATATAATAAATAATACTGCTAATAATGATAACAAAAGCAGTTTGTCATGAATAAACTGAAAAAGGTTTTTATATTTATGTAGGCTAGAAAATGAAAATTTTGTAATATTTTAATCCTTCAATTTTTTTTTATTTGTAAAGATATTTGCGTATTGCTCTACATCCTGTGTGTATTAAGCAATGTTTAAGCGAGGCGCACAACTAACGCGCTCTGCGCTGTACTTTAGACCTCCTCTTATCTGGTCTATATTACAGTTTTTCTCAGTGGCTTTGGTGCATTTCTCACAACACTATTCACATTTGCACAACAGTTCATGCATTTCTCAACACAATTATTCATTTGTGCACATCATAGTAGCAGTTTCTCATTCCTTCCAACAAATTGCAAATGCTTTTGGACATGCATCAATTGCTTTCATACAACTCTCTGCTGTGTGTAACATTATCATTTGCTTATGTCACGTCAGTCAAAATGAACTAAACTTGTGAATGCTGAATAGTCATCCCATATAAAACTAATAGTCCTCATTTCATTACTTGAGTCATTACATACAAACATGTTAAACTAATTGTCAAAATCTGTCAGGCACATTTTATTTAAAAACTTTTTAAATCATAATTTTTTTTCCTGAAAATGTCTTCTAAATTGAACAATTTGATGACTGATTTACAGGCCTGTGTATGTTGTAGTTTCAGTTCCAATATGTCCTGCAATATTGTTTACAGTTGTGCACAAAGGGAGTTTATGTTTGTTGTAAATAAGGGTGTGTTTATTCTTCAGCACAATGCTGTGAATAAATTAGGATTGTAAAGAGCAAATGCAGTAAACATGTGAAACATACATATTCAGCGTCTTGTACTCAGATCCCTCACTAAATGCAGAGATGTCTAACTTTACTGTAGTTTTCAAATGGCTGTGCAAATAGTACATAGTGCTGTCTTCAGCATTTTCAGGATGTGCCACCAAAATCTGACTTTTTTGCATTGGAATAAATGTAGAGTAAAGTGTCATAATGAAAACACGACAGCCATAAACAATGATGTCAGGACTTTTCATTCTGATGACACTGACACTTTCATTGACATGAATACTTGCTTTTGAGGAATGAGCTTTACATTTTGAGCAAGTGACACGCTTTTGCAGGTTATCCACTAGGTTTTGCAGTTTGTACTAATTGTTTTGAGAAATGCATGAAATGTTGTGCAAATGTAAATAGTGTTGTGAGAAATGCACCAAAGCGACTAAGAAAAACTGTAAGCAGTGTGGTGAAAAACGTCAAAATGACTTTTGCGTCCAGCTGAAACTAGCAAACAGCTGTTGCGTCGCTCCTTGCTCTGCATTGCGCCGGGTGTATAATAGGGCCCTCAGTTTTATATGGAATGACTATTCAGCATTCACAAGTTTAGTTAATTTTGACTGACATGACATAAGCAGATGATAATGTTATACAACAGCAGAGAGTTGTATGACAGCAATTGATGCATGTCGAAAAGCATTTGCAATTTGTTGGAAGGAATGAGAAACTGCTACTATGATGTGCACAAATGACTAATTGTGTTGAGAAATGCATGAACTGTTGTGCAAATGTAAATAGTGTTGTGAGAAGTGCACCAAAGTGACTGAGAAAAACTATTTTTTTATTATTATTATATTTATGATCAAACTTTTTATTCAAAGTATACTACATACATACATACTGTACATATAAAACTATATCCATGCCATGAAATCGTACAATGGAAAGAGGAAAAAAGTGATATATATATATATATATATATATATATATATGATAATAATGAAAAATCAAATATACTGTACTGTATGATTCGTTAATATTATTGACAATGTCATGTTATCATTATGCTTTAACATCAATTTTTCTTTCAACATTATTATGATACTAGTATTTTATTTCCACTTTACACATAATATTGTTTTGACTGTGATTTTTGAGTGAAATATGACCTGTGCAACCCTCTGTCAGCCATCATACACCCACGGGCTCTGATAAGGTGTAGGATTATGTCAATATGTGGGGTGGTCTTTATTTTACACACGGCTCCAGCTGTGTGACAGTCAATGAGGATTGATAGAAAATATATCCACGGTTCCACAGTGCACTAATGGAAGTGTCCGGGCCCTCTCGCCGGCCTGCCGCCCCTCACCGGGCTGACGGCGTCCCAGCGGAGGCTTCCTGAACCCCCCCGTTCAATCAATGATTAACCCCAGCAGTAATCAATGATTCTGCTGACCGTGATACATTACTGGAGTCTTGCAGCTGCCATGTATAGGAAGCGTCTACTCTTTGCATCGAGTGACGAAGCACATCCTATTCTGTCACACGCACACACTCCCACACTCACTGTGTACCTGAATGCCAACACACTCATTGACAGGGGTTTCCCGCTTTCTGCACCAGCTCTGGGGTGCAGTTCTGTGTGGGTGTTGGAATGAATCTTGCTTAAAAAGAAACGGCAATACACAGAGGCAAAAAAAGAAAAGAAAAAACAGGAAAAAGGAGGATGAAACGTTCTCACGACTCATTACTTTAAAAAAATCTACAAAGAAAAGACTCAGGATTCCCCAGTCCATTATAATTTGCCTCAAGAGTGCACTGTTAAAAATGCTGGGCTCCACTTAATCGATTTGTGTTAGAAGAACATGAAGGACTTAAGGTAACATTCATTTTTACAAATTTAAGTTGTCACAAAAAACTCTCAAGATTTGTGTTGTTTCAGCTCATTTTAAATAACAAACAGCAATTGTAAATATTCTTCTAGCTTGATAATATTCAGATTGAACTACTGAAGGGATATGATCGGGTTTTGAGGATGTTTTTTGGTATTTTACTCTATATCTTTGGACCATATCTGTCTATGGAGGATGAGGGAGCTCTCCAATTTCACCTAAAATATCTTAATTTGTGTTCTGAAGATGAACAAAGGTCTCAGGGGTTTATTAGGAGTAATCAGAAGTAATTAATAACATAGTTTTTGGGTGTACTAACCCTTTAAAGGGAGCCTATGATGGATTGGATCAAATCTTGAAAATGGGTTTTTCAAAAGAAAAAACAAATGACATAATCTGATTAGATCACGTAATCCAATCTTGGTTTTGATCCGGATCAAACCTTTAGTTTGGGTTTTTCAGACCTTTTTTGTAGGATTTGAATCACTTTGATCCAAAAAATCTGGATTAAACTGATCCCATCAGAAGGGTGGATTCAGCGTGGATTTCATGCCCAAAATGTAATGAAAACTTTAAAAATGTATCAAATAATCCTATATTTGGATCATGCAGCAGTATCTTACAAGAGATCATATTGATTCATAAGGTTTTAATTTTATTTGTTTATGCGTCAGGTAGTCTTTAACGTATTCAGCCTTTCAGTATAGGCCTACAACAAAGTAGAAAGAGTTTGGCCTCATAAAATAATCCCCCAAACAGCTGTCAAAATTGACCAAAAACAATCAATTTAATTCTGTCAATAATTAAAATATATATACTCATTACAATGTAAAAATATTTTAGTTTTTAGAATATTTATTAGTGATGTATGCAATGATAACAGAATAACCAACAAATGCAAAGAATGGCAATCACTGATTTTTGAAATCATTTTTAACAATTGCAAAAAGCGACTGAAAGGGCAGAAGCACAGCTTCATCTGGCAGAGGAACAACTGACTCTGACCAAACTGCAGCAAACCAAAGCCAGACTTGAGATCCGCCTCCTAAAGGCTACGCTCAGACAAGCTGGTCTCTCCACATCAGATGAGGAAGTCTGAAACTATTGTGGAGTTTTTGGCATTAAGTCTTTTTTTAATTAAATACATCTATATTTGAAATTATTTTTAGTTTTTTTTTTATGTGTGTGTTTTCATTTCAAATAAAAATAAAGTTATATTGACCTCACACTGGCTATTCTAATTGTTGCTCTTTTAAATATCTATAGTTCAACATTGTGATTTCCTATCCTGTTTGAGCACTGGTTATCCAGATTTAGTGATCCTGAAAGGTCCTATCCGGATCAGATCGATCCAATCCTATGTTGCTTTGAAAAACTGGCTCAAAAAGTAAGCTGGATTACGTGATCACGGATCGCAGAAAAAGGATTACTAAATCCGGATCAATTTTATCCGGATTAAACCTTTTGAAAATCCGGGCCCTGGATATAATACATGTTCTGATGGGTATTTTGAGCCGAAACTTTACAGACACATATTGTGGAGACACCAAACACTTATCTTACAACTTGTAAAAGAGATCAAATAGGAGCTCAAATGTCATTTTTTGATTGTAGGGCCAGACAGAATCTGCAGTTTAAATCAGAATTGGTAAACCCCCTTTGAATTTTATTTCTTTTTTTTATATTTCCCAAATGATGTTTAACAGAGCAAGGAAATTTTCACAGTATGTCCAACGCAATCTCAGGGCAATTTGTAACTTTTTGATTTAGTGGCTAATTCGTATGAATTCCTAAGATCTAATTCGTACAAAAAGGTACGATTTGCTAATCACCCAATGACGGTTGGGGTTAGGGGTGGGGTTAGGTGCTACGCCTCCTTTTTAAAATCGTACATTTTCGTACGACTGAACTCATACGAATTCTTACGAATTAGCCACTAAACTGACAAAACGTAAAATACTTACGTTTCCTCATGAGATCAGGCTGGTATGTCTGATAATATTTTTTCTTCTGGAGAAAGTCTGATTTGTTTTATTTTGGCTAGAATAAAAGCAGTTTTTATTAAAAAAATAAATAAATTTATGGTCAACATTATTAGCCTCTTTAAGCTATATATTTTTCTGATAGTCTACAGAACAAACCATCGTTATACAATACCTTGCCTAATTCATTGCACTGATTCATTTATTTGAACTATACATACCTACTGCACATGTACATTTGTAAATTATGTACACACCCACTGTACATATACATTTGTAATTATGTTTATCTATCTGCACACGTCTGATTATTAATAGCAACCTGTACATTTATCCATCTATTGTAAATCTCTGTTCATAGCTAACACAACCTGTATATAATGTTGATAGTACATCCATTTGTAAATATCACCATAGTTTTTCTATAACTGCACTTTATAACTTATACCTGTATCCTGCACTTGCTGCTATTGCACTCCTGGTTAGACCTAAACTGCATTTCGTTTCCTTGTACTTGTACATGTGTGATGACAATAAAGTTGAATCTAATCTAATCTAATCTAATCTAATTACCCTAACCTGTCTAGTTAACCTAATTAACCTAGTTACGCCTTTAAATGTCACTTTAAGCTGTATAGAAGTGTCTTGAAAAATATTTAGTCAAATATTATTTACTGTCATCATGACAAAGATAAAATAAATCAGTTGTTAGAGATGAGTTATTAAAACTATTATGATTAGAAATGTGTTGAACAGAATCTCTCTGTTAAACAGAAATTGGGGAAAAATAAACAGGGGGGCTAATAATTCTGACTTCAATTGTGTATATTGACACAATCTACATTGTAAAAGCACTATAGAAATAAACATGAATTAAATTGAATTTAATTATTCATAAAAGTTTTTTTTTTACCAGTTAATATAAATTGGAATAAATAAACACATTTAAGTTCAGTTGACTAAATCATACAGCATTTTTACATACACTGTAAACTCTTTCCACTAATTAATACACTTTAGTATTTTGCAATTTACAGATTTTTTCAGTTTATTTACAGTTATGAATTGCTGTCCACAGCCTATCAAAGGGCTTTTATTGACTTTTTAGCACTTATATTGTAAAATATGTAGAGAAATAAGTTTGTAAAATAACAAAACACACTGGCAGTTAATTACCAGGTTTCTGTACCCTCATTTATACACTGCAAAACAAAAAGGTAGATGTAACTTACCATTGTAAGGCATCTGGCTGCAGAGCTTTTTTAGCTGACACAACTTAAATTGAGTCAAGTACTTGGGTTAAAATTTGAGTCAACTCATAAAAAGATGTGCAGCAAGTTGCCTTACAATTTTAAGTTGAGTCAACGTTTTGACTAGACAATACATTAATTCAAACTATTAAAATGTCAATAAAAGACATTTCCTTAAACTTTTTGACCCCAAAAATGTGTTTCTGGTGCAATCCTAAGGCATAAATAAACAGGGTAAAAAATATTGATTGGATAATTTCACAGATCATTTTTAGAGTGGGTGTAATTTTCATACAATAAAACAATATTTATTTTAACTTGTTCAAATTACTTAATTAAAATGAGCTGAATCAACACAATTCTTGAGATTTCATTGAGACAACTTTTTTATGTTCAATCCACATAAATTTGTTAAAAGTGTTAACTTAATTTGTTGACAACATGAATTCAAAATTTCAGAAACTCAAAAATGTGTGTTGCCTGTTAACACTACGTATTTTAAATGAGCTGAAATAACACAATTCTTCAGTTTTTGTGGGACAACTTAATTTTATGTTCAGCTTACTTAAATTTGTGAAAAAAAATTGCTTAACTTAATCGACTTGTGTTGGTACAACATGAAGGAATTGTGCATTTGTTACAGTCTATAAACAAGAGTTGTGAGTCTCACACATGCATACATTCATTTTCTTGTCGGCTTAGTCCCTTTATTAATCAGGGGTTGCCACAGCGAAATGAACCGCCAATTTATCCTGCATATGTTTTACGCAGCAGATGCCCTTCCAGCTGCAACCCAGTACTGGGTAACACCTATATACTCTCATTCACACATATACACTACGGCCAAATTAGCTTATTTAATTCACCTGTACCACATGTCTTTGGACTGTGGGGGAAACCGGAGCACCTGAAGGAAACCCACGCCAACACAGGGAGAACATGCAAATGCCACACAGAAATGCCAACTGACCCAGCCAGGGCTTAAACAAGCGATCTTCTAGTTGTGAATCGATCGTGCTACCCACTGCGCCACCATGCTGCCCCTTACACATGCATAATTTGCTATATATTATTCCTACTCTTATTCCTCATTAGTTCATCAGTATAATTGTCAGCCGGCCAAAGGACTAATCTGCAGATTGCAGGTTAATATTCAGACTAATTAACTTTGACCTTATCGAATGCTTGATCGTCCAAATCATTCTGTAACCCGCATTCTGCTCCACTCTCGGGTAAAGGCTGAAGGTCAGCGGCTAGAGAAACAGGCCCGTCATTAATCCGGCTTCCACTGAGCTGTAAAACTCCTGCATGTTTCCCTGTAAGAAACGCAGGGCAATATGCTGATGTCAGTCATTTGTCACGGTGGTTAACTTCGTTCCTCTGGTGAAACAAAGGACTATATTACTCAGTACAAACTACAGCACTAATCAAATCAGCTAATTATATGATACAACCAGTTAATCATGTGGGCTGTCGACGTCACATTGCATTATCACCGTCATGCCTGACAAAAGAAGGAATGTAATTGCTATTGTCACAATTTAAAATGTTGTAAATGGTTTAACATTTGGTCCTACAGTGGATCTCTTGTTATAAAAAATTGCTGTGTTATTCATTTTATAACATTTTCTGAGCCAAATCCCTCTATCTGAGATGTCTGAACTGTCTAAGCTATAACTAAGTGTATTAAAGATGTTAAAGACTGGATGACCAACAATTTTCTTTTCTTAAACTGAGACAAAACAGAATTATTTCTCATCGGGCCTAAATCCTGTACACAGCAGATCTCACAACTCGACCTGCAACTAGAGGGATACAAAGTTAGTTAGCTCCACTATAAAAGATCTGGGTGTCATATAAGACAGCAATTTAACTTTTTGAAAATCATATATCCCATGTCACAAAAACTGCCTTCTTTCATCTGAGAAATATTGCTATGTTACAAAGTATGCTATCCATCTCAGATGCAGAAAAGCTAGTTCATGCTTTTATGACTTCTAGGCTGGATTACTGAAATGCTCTGTTTGCTGGTTGCCCAGCATCCTCTATTAACAAACTTCAGCTAGTACAAAATGCAGCTGCCGTTCTTACCTGGTCTGGAAAATATGATTATATCACCCCAATTTTATCCTCCTTACACTGGCTGCCTGTTAAGTTTCGTATTGAATATAAAATACTGCTTCTTACCTATAAATCGTTAAATAATCTAGCTCCTGTTTATCTAACCAACCTTCTGTCTCGCTACAATCCAACCTGCTCTTTAAGATCTCAAAACTCAGGGCTTCTGGTAGTACCTAGAATAGCAAAGTCGAGTAAAGGAGGTCGAGCCTTCTCATTTATGGCCCCTAAACTTTGGAATAGCCTTCCTGATAATGTTCGAGGCTCAGACACACTCTTGCATTTCAAAACTAGATTAAAAACCTATCTTTTAAGCAAAGCATACACTCATCACTAAGTGCATCACTTAGCGGTATGACGCATGATGTGCCCCACGCAGGTTTTGCATCTTGTTTATATACACTATGAACATCAGCTACGCTAATTATTCTCTTTATTCTCTATTTCCACCTGGGGGTACTTATCCCGAGACGCTCAGACTATGCAGGGCCACTGATGCGATCCAAGACCAGCGACGAGATGATCCCGAGGTTTTCATAATCCTGGACCAGGCTGTATCCTGAGCAGCTGCTGTGGTGGTCATGGAAGAGTGGAGAGCATGAGATTGATTCCTGTGACGCTTCAGGGACAGACGAGTCTTCGCTGAGGTCCAGCGTTTTCCATCCTCTGGCACCTAGACTGCAGCTCTGCACAAGGCATTTGGCCATAGGAGAAATGGTCATGCCCAACTGAGCCAGGTTTCTCTCGAGGTTTTTTAAATTCTTCACTTTCACCAATTGGTGAAGTTTTTTCCTAGCCGCTGTCGCCACTGGCTTGCATGGTTCGGGATCTGTAGAGCTGCGCATCGATGGATTTGCTCTTCAGTGTTTGGACTCTCAGTTGTGATTATTAAACCACACTGAACTGAGCTGAGCTGAACTGAACTTAAACACTGAAAACTGAACTGACACTGTTTCAATTTACTACAATCTCTATGTAAAGCTGCTTTGACACAATCTACATTGTAAAAGCGCTATAGAAATAAAGGTGAATTAAATTTAATTGAATCTCAAGCACAGTTCAATACATGACAGCTCTTATATATTTTAAAAGAAAATCGTAAAATCTTTTATAAACACCTGAGGCCTAAGTTTACAGAAGGCTATTTTAGTAAACGTCAATCATTCAAACATATTTCTAAAAACTCATGAACATGATACATTTTGTCACTGAAAACCAGGGCTGTCTTAAACCACATACTTCCATACTATACAGTACGCTAAAATCAGTATGTGAGTTAAGTAGTATGTCTGAATTCAAAGAATTCGAAAATCAGAATGCGAGAAGTACTCGGATGACTTACTACTTCCAGCGAGATTCTGAAGTGCGCATCCTATGCAAGCTGCGCTATCCCATGATGCCCCGCGAGAGAATTCATGAATGGGAGTAAAGCAACGCAACTGACGTGTGTAGGTCACGTGACCATGACAAAATGTCGGATGTAGTATGTCCGAATTCCATTCATACTTCTTACGTTCTTACTGTATAGAACGCACTAGTCCTACGGCCGAGCAGTACGTTTAAATTCAAATGCAGTACCTATTGAGTAGTAGTGGGTTTCGGACGCAGCCCATGTCTTTTTGTGTGACTGCTGGTTTGAATTGGTCAACTAGTTGATTGACCCCATTCAGGATCATGTGACTAAAGACCGCTGTGAAGCCCACAACCTGCACATTTTCAGTTTTTTTCTAACCACTATTAAATTAGATTTGTTGTTCTTTGGTGTGGACACGGTAAAGTCTAGATGGGGAACAGCTGTTGACACTCAAATCATTCATTCATTTTCTTTTCGGCTTAGTCCAGGGGTGTCAAACTCAATTCCTGGAGGGCCGCAGCCCTGCACAGTTTAGTTCCAACCCTAATTAAACACACCTGATCAAACTAATTGAGTGCTTTAGGCTTGTTTGATACCTACAGATAGGTGTGTTGAAGCCGGGCTGGAACTAAACTCTGCAGGGCTGCGGCCCTCCAGGAATTGAGTTTGACACCCCTGGCTTAGTCCCTTTATTAATCTGGGGTTGCCACAGCGGAATGAACCGCCAACTTATCCAGCATATGTTTTACACAGTGGATGCCCTTCCTGGCCACTGGGAAACATCCATACACACATTCACACACACACACTACAGACAATTGAGCTTACCTAATTCACCTATACCACGTTTTTGGACTTGTGGGGAAAACTGGAGCACCCGGAGGAAACCCACATGAACACAGGGAGAACATGCAAACTTCACACATAAATGTCAACTGACCCAGCCGGGGCTTGAACCAGCGACCTTCTAACTGTAAAGCGATTGTGCTACCCACTGCGACACCGTGCTGCCCTAATACAAAATATCATCCATGAAAAAAAAAATACTCTTGGTGGACATCCTGTCGCTTTTGGATGAACATTTATGTTGATCCTGAAACAACATTCCAATCAGCCAATCAGAATGAAGGCATATGTTTACCATTTATGTTAAGTTTAGGCTTAGAGTTAGGTTTATGCAGCTCCTTGAGAAGAGTAGGAACATTACAGAATGGACAAATGAGAGTCTATAAAAATCTACAGCAGCACCAAAAAAAAAGTAGCTAGATTTGTCACTAGTGGCTTTTTTGAAAATTTGTCTGAAAAGTCGCTAAATATAGTGGCTACATTTAGCCCATTTGTATAAATTTGTATTATCACATTTGTACAATTTAGTATGATTTTCTCATCCCCCAATGGCAGTGGGGTTTAGGGGTGGAGTTTGATGCCATGCCTCCTTTTAAAATTGTACATTTTCATATAACTGAACTCCAATCTTCTAGTCTGACTAACTGATTGCGTTTCCTCGTGAATGCGCTGGAGATGATTGGTGTTTTGTGTGGGTTTGTAGCTCTGCTGAAGTGCTGAATCATTAACCAGCCTGTCTCTGCTGCTGGATGGAGGGCCACTGAAAGCATTGTGTGTCCCGTCATGGACAGGAAGTGAGGATTTCCCCCTGCTGATGGAGAACTCATGTGTCACGACGCTTCATCTCTGCTTCATTCTCCACCAACGTGACGGACTGCTCGAATGAGAATAATACGGCTAAATAAAAGATCAGACGGTCAGATGAGTAACTGGCAGATAATGACGTCTGAACACTGTAAAAAATGCTGGATTTCACACAGTTCTTCATGTCATCCCAACATAAATCAATTACGTTAACTTAATGCTTTTTTTGTTTTACAATGGTAAGTTGATTGAACATAAATTAATTAATGTGATCCCCAAAAAAACTCAAGAAATGTGTTGTTTCAGCTCATTTTAACAAAGAAGTCAAGCAGGAAACAAGCAGGTAATATATATTTTTTGTGCGAATGGAAAAATGGCAAAGAAAACAAAGTAGAAATAAGTAAATACAAACATCTGTAAAGTAATACATGTTCAATAAGAAATACAATATAGTATTTACATTTTTTTACATACATAGTAGTTTATATAATGCAGATTGTTTCATGTGCAGCACACTCATCAAATAGGTTGTTTTAACGTAAATGTGCATGAAATATGGGTCACACTTTACAATAAGGTTGTATTCGTTAATGTTAGTTAACGTTTTTCTAACATGAACAAACAATGAACAATGAACATTCATCCTTGTGATTGTAAATGAACAATGCGTACATAGTTTCTGTCAGCTTTGTGTTTTTGACTGTTTGGAGCCATCTTCTCTGACTGAATAATACACACGTTAGCGCACGTTCACATATCGCATCTTTTGTGTGTGCAAGTTTGTTATTTCCACTGGAGGTGTGTGGCTTGTATGTGCAAATAGGTAGTAATAGGGAGGTGTGTGGCTTGTATGAGCACAAGCAGCATGCAAAAATAGCACAACACACTCACATTTTCCAGGTGGACATAGTTGAAATCTCAACTTTTCAGAATGCTGTGCATGCACTGCCAGTGCTGTTATCCAAACCAACTAATCAGCTTCATACTTTGTATGGAATATAGACATTACAGTAAAAATGGTGGATTATTACCTCAGACAAATGCAATGCACCCAAACACTGCGGTGCTTTTTAATTTTCTCTATAAATAAAACTTGTATCAGAGCTGCAGCAAGGGTTTGTCAGTTTATCATCCTCTGAGAGAACAGCTTTGCTTTTAATTAAAAAGCTCTCAGAACAATGTTTTGTGTCTAATTTTATGTATTGTGACAAATAGTTGTGTAATAAGCAGGATAAAGTACATCCTGGATGGTTGTTTTCGCAGAGTAAAGCCCTTCAGGCTTATACAACATGCTCCGCTTCACATCGGCTTGCGGATAAGCCTGCTTGGCTTTATAAGAATCAGAATCAGAAAGAGCTTTATTGCCAGGTATGTTCACACATATGAGGAATTTGTTTTCGTGACAGAGCTTCTGCAGTGCAACAGAATTACAGAGGACTAAAAAACAGATAATAAATATATTTTAAAAAGTAGTGAATGCAATATACAAATTGACAAGTGTATGTACAGGTGTATTACTATATACAACATAATATGTGCAGGTGTTATTCTGTGATAACAACCACCTGGATGTAATTTATCTATAACTTAAAAAGCATAAATTAGTATTTCTACAGTGTAAATAAAGTCATTAAATATGTCTTGTTTTAAATATGGCTGACAAGATTTCATTTCAGCTATGTATAAATTAGTATGAAGAGTTTAGGTGCAAAGCCTCTAAAAAGTGCCGTCAGTACTTCTAAAATTCAAATTTTTCTCAGCCTCCCATGTTTGATGGCAATGAAAAGAACATATTATTTGCCATAAAAGTGAAATGACTGAACCTACACACTGGAACCTAAGCATAAATCCTCATTTTAGAAGAACGTTTCAGATGACACTTTTCATACATTGTAAAAATATCCCTAAATGATCAGTTTTTATTTACCTCCATTTTTTAATGCTTTGTGGGATTTTTTTTTTCTTCCAACAATTTTTAACCTTGAAAAAGGCAAAAAAGTGATTTTTATTAGCATTTTTAATAGTTTAAAGTGCTATATTGTCTGGGTTGGTGTTGTATATTATGCTACAAAAACCTTGCCAGTACCTTTTTCTGTTATTTTACAGACTCACTTCTCCATTTATTATTTCTAATACATGATATTATTACTAAAATGTCAATAAAAGTCAAACTGTAGAGTTGGGTTTTCAACATTAAAAGTCGGCAGAGCAGAGATCAACATCCCACAATGCAATTCACAACTGTAAATAAACTGAAAACACTTGTGAAACAGAAAATATGGATACTGTTCATTAACACATTATTTTTACAGTTTATATACATCAGCAAGCACAGTTTTCCAGTGTTTTGATGTGTGAGTCTGAGCCGCTGCAGTATGTGTGTGTGTGTGTGTGTCTGTGTGTGTGTGTGTGTGTACTGTAGCATTGATTGAGATGCAGATCTCTAAGGGCCCTGAGATCTCCAGCTGCCCCACACTGTGTGCTGGTTAAAGTATTAACCCAGACCCATTAGTCAATATTGCTGACTGCAGTGTAAGGCACAAGGGATCAAAGTTATCATGTTAGGGGGAAGAAGCCCCATTCAGGGTTTCCCATATAAGCTGTCCACTCCGTCATGTTCGCTCTATTGAAAAGAGCTGATGGAGCGCCTCTCGTTCCCACTCACACACCCACTGCTCTACAAGCTTCTCCTCCATTCATTCCTCACGGCGCTCTTCCTCTTGCCATTTACTGGACATTTACTCACGTCTGGAGGACTTTTACTCAGTGCGAATGTACTTTTTGTGCATTTTACACAACAGCAATAGCAATGTGTCGACCAGTGTTGTGCTTCAGGTTAGTCAGAAGGAAAGGTCTGAATAAATGAATTAGGGCTGGACAACAAAATAAAAATAAACAACTAAACAAATGCACATAAAAATGGGATTCAGTATGTAAATAGAATTTGAAAACAATGTGAGCGATGTGTGCTTTTCCAGGATTTCAATTGCAAAAAATCAGATAAAACAAAAAACAAATAACAGACAAACAAATAAACAGACAAAACAAAACAAATCAAAACAAAAAAGGCTGCAAACTCATAAAATATGTAAAAAAGTAAATATGACAGGTTCAAAGAAATAAAACAAAATCAAAACAAACAAACAACAAATCAATCAAACAAACAAACAAACAACCCAAATAAAGACTGCAAACTCATAAAATAGTTAAATAAAATAAAAAAGGGGAATATTACTGGTACAAACAAAAAAACAAAACAAGAACAAAACAAAACTGGAATCTCATAAAATAATATGTAAAAAAAGTAAATATGATAGGTTCAAAGAAAATCTAAATGAAATCTAACTAAATCAAAACAAACAAACAATAAATCAATTAAACAAACAAACAAACAAACAACCCTAATACAAAGACTGCAAACTCATAAAATAGTTAAATAAAATAAAAAAGGTAAATATGACTGGTTTAAAAAAGCAAAAAAAACTAACAAAAAAACAAACAAACAAACAAAACAAAGTAAAATAAAACAAAACAAAACAAAACTAGAAACTCATAAAATAATATGTAAAAAAAGTAAATATGACAGATTCAAAGAAATAAAACTAAATCAAAACAAACAAACAAACTATAAATAAATCAAACAAACAACCCAAATAAAGACTGCAAACTCATAAAATAGTTAAATAAAATTAAAAAGGGGAATATGACTGGTTCAAAAAAATAAATAATAAATAATAAAAAATAATTAAAATAAATAAATAAAACATTCAAAACAAAACTGGAAACTCATAAAATAATATGTAAAAGTTATTATGACAGGTTCAAAGATATATAAATAAAACTAAATCAAAACAAACAATAAATCAATCAAACAAACAACCCGAAAAAGACTGCAAACTCATAAAATAGTTTTAAAAAAGGTGAATATGACTGGTACAAACAAAACTGGAAACTCATAAAATAATATGTAAAAAAAGTAATTATGACAAGTTCAAAGAAACAAAACAAAATCCAAACAAACAAACAAACAAACAAACAAACCCAATCTGCAAACTCATAAATAATTAAAGTACATAAAATAGGTGAATAGGGCGTCATGATGGCGCAGTGGTTAGCACAATCGCCTCACAGCAAGAAGGTTGCTGGTTGGAGCCCCAGCTGGGTCAGTTGGCATTTCTGTGTGGAGTTTGCAAGTTTTCCCCGTGTTGGCGTGGGTTTCCTCTGGGTGCTCCGGTTTCCCTCCACAGTTCAAAGACGTGGTACAGGTGAATTGCGTAAGCTAAATTGTCTGTAGTGTATGTGTGTGAATGAGTGTGTATGGATGTTCAGCCTGATCTCACGAGTAAACGTAAGTATTTTACGTTTTGTCAGTTTAGTGGCTAAATCGTACAAATTTGTACGAGTTCAATCAATTGAAAATGTAGGATTTTAAAAAGGAGGCGTGGCACCCAAGCCCACCCCTAACCCCAACCGTCATTGGGTGATGAGCAAATCGTACTAATTTGTACGAATTAGATTGTACGAATTTATACGAATTAGCCACTAAATCAAAAATTTACAAATTGCCATGAGATTGCGTTGGGATGTTTTCCAGTGATGGGTTGCAGCTGAAAGGGCATCCGCTGTGTAAAACATGTGCTGGATAAGTTGGCGGTTCATTCTGCTGTGGCGACCTCACATTGATAAAGGGATTAAGCCGAAAAGAAAATGAATCAATGAAAAAGGTGAATATGACTGGTTAAAACAAAACAAAATAAAACAAAACAAAACAAAATAAAATAAAACAAGTCTGGAAACTCATAAAATAATATGTAAAAAAAAAAAAAACATCAAAACTAAATCCAAACAAACAAATAAACTAACAAACAAACAAATAAAACAAAACAAATATAGACCACAAACTCTATACTCTATAAAATAAAAAAACAAAACAAGACAAACAAAGACTGCAAACTCAGAAAAATGATAAGAAAAACAGTAAATATGACTGGTTCAAACAAAACAAAACAAAACAGTGCAATATAATATAATGCAAATAACGGCTGTTCAATCTGCTGTGGTGACCCATGATAAAAAACATGACCGTTCATTCTGCTCTGTGATGAGGCCATTTGAGTACAGTGATCTCATTGTCATGGTGACAATGTTCAAGAAACCAGTCTGAGATGATTTGCGCTTTATGACATGGCATGTTATCCTGCTGGAAGTAGCCATCAGAAGATGAGTACACTGTGGTCATAAAAGGACGGACATGGTCAGCAACAATACTCAGGTAGGCTGTGATGTTGACATGATGCCCAGTTCGTACTAATGGGCCCAAAGTGGGCCAAGAAAATATCCCCCACACCATTACACCACCACCACCAGCCTGAACCATTGATACAAGGCAGGATGGATCCATGCTTTCATGTTGTTGATGCTAAATGCTAAGCCTAACATTCGAATGGTAGAGACTCATCAGACCAGGCAACGTTTCTCCAATCTTCTATTGTTTCAAGAGTTCACACTTAGCTGATGATTGATTATAAGCAAGTTTGGCATGCTGTCCCGGGAGAGAGCCCTGAGCCCAAAGGTCCTTGAGCCCTGGGCTCCCTCCCGTTTGCAGGGCGAGAGGGGAGCTTTGAGCTCAGGTAGATCTCGAGAGCTCCCCCTTGTAAGAGTTGGTGACAGAAAATAGTTGCTACGGAGAGGTATGCTTATGGATAAAGTTTGACTAGTGCTAAATTTAGATTGTTCAATTAACTTGTAGTGCATGTTTTTGGAACGTGGGAGGAAACCGGAGAACCCGGGGAAAACCCACGCAAGCACGGGAAGAACATGCTAACTTCACACAGAAACGACAGCCAGTCTGTTAAAGGACTTGAACCAGTGACGTTCTTGCTGTGAGGCCGCAGTGCTAGTCACTGGGCCACCGTGCCGCCCTATGAAAGGAAAAGAGGAGGAGTAGGGGTGGAAGGGGGGATTCTTCAAACGAAGATGACTGTAGTAGGAAACCCTGGCTCTTTATAGTGGGTTAGAAATCGTCTGATTGGTTGGTCATACATGGTTAATGCATGACCAGCTGTGTTCAATCATAATCATGTGATCCTCTCGAAATTAGTTTATAAATAAACTTCACTTAATTTTGGTGAGCCTGTGCCAATTGTAGCCTCAGCCTTTGCTGGCAGGAGTGGCACCCGGTGTGGTGTTTTTCCTAGTTGTTTGGTCCGCCTCTGAGACAAAAGCAGCTGTATGAATGCTAAAGTTTTAAATAAAAGTGAAACCATGATTAAAAAAGATTGACCCCCTTCATGTTTAATACAAGCGTGGTCGTTTACAGCTCATTTCTTATTAATGATGTCAAAATTCACAGGTATTTTGGACTAGATGCGTGAATGGTCCTTTCTGGGAAATTTCCAGAAGGAGCTTGCCTGTGTGAGCAGCACATTTTTCAACTTACTGGTAAAGTCGCTCCAGAAAACTTTGTGATAATTACCGGTATCACTGTGTGAAAGGGATTATGGATTACATTTTCCAACAAACATATTGTTCCTGGATCAACAGATGTTAATTCAGGATCACACCATCACTTTCAGCTCCTCATATACTGGCTGAGGAGAGATGATGTGCTCGGGCAACACAGGTGCTGTTTGTGGAATCGCTGCTCAATAAATGAGTCAGAAACGGTTCTCGGGTTTCAGTATTCAGCATGTGTGAAGCAGGACGGAGTAACTGATCAGATCTGTGCTTGTTTCAGGATATTTCACTGGTCGACTTCAGGATGCAGAGTTTACTGCTGGAGATGGAGACTTGGGGGCTGAACAGGGAACAGTCATGCCATTCCACAGATGGGATGCTGTAGTGTGTGACTGAGTGTGTATGTTTGAGTGTGTGTTTGTGTTTATGTGTTTGTGTGTATGTTTGAGTGTGTGTGTGTGTGTGTGTGTGTGTGTGTGTGTGTTAGGGTGTATGTTTGTGTTTGAGTGTGTGTGTTGGAGTATGTATGTTTGAGTGTGTCTTT
>CAIGQZ010032598.1:4905939-4930427 GCA_903798205.1 Danio tinwini
ATATATATATATATATATATATATATATATATATATATATATATATTCATTCATTTTCTTTTCGGCTTAGTCCCTTTATTAATCTGGAGTCACCACAGTGGAATGAACCGCCAACTTATCCAGCACATGTTTAACGCAGCGGATGCCCTTCCAGCTGCAACCCAACTCTGGTAAAACACCCACACACTCACATACACTACGGTCAATTTAGTTTGTTCAATTCACCTATAGCGCACGTGTTTGGACTGTGGGGGAAACCGGAGCCCCTGGAGGAAACCCACACCAACACAGGGAGAACATGCAAACTCCACACAGAAATGCCAACTGACCCAGCTGGGGCTCGAACCAGCTGAGGCAATTGTGCTACCCACTGCACCACCGTGCTGCCCTGTTTGTTTATCTCTTTATTTGTTTATAGTATTAGCTTATAATTGGGCAATAATAATAACAATAATAATAATATATTTTATTTTAAACTAAATTTCATGTTTATTTATTAAATTATTGTTGTTGTTGTCAAAATTATGGGCCTAGAAATAAAATCTGCATGTAATTTCAATTGTATAGTGCAAGCTAATGATCCTGTACTCACTGACCAGCAAATGCACCCAGGCCCAACACACAAAAAAAGAAGCCTGCAGAACTGTTGCAAACAATTGATATGGGTTGAATTTAAATAAATTATATTTAGTAACGTTTAACTTAATTTGTTTGTTTAAATTAGCCCAAATAAATTGTTTACAACCACTTAAAATATTTTAGTAAATCCAAGAAATCATGTTTTTCCAGTGAACCTGTGCATCCGTCACATTCCTCGTATTCCTGCGCATCCAGTTTTTGTCCTTCAATCCTGCGTCACATTTCTGGAGGTCGTCACAGCATTACTCTCATCTGTCCGGATAGGAATAGGGTTGTCGGATTAAGGCTCTGTCCCCTCTGAGCCCTAGACAGAGGCTATCCATCACGGGCATCTTTAACAGGGGCTGGTTAAATTTTAACCTAACTGCAGCGAGAGAGTGAGTCCTGCATCCCGGACGGTCCCACCTCCGCCCACTCACCTGTCAGGCCTCTGACTGCACCCGTCTGCTGGTGAAGCGACACGTCTGTCCTAGCAGTGGCGTAGGTGGAGGTCAGGTCTCTGTTAGCGGGACACATGTTCATAGTGAAGGAAGGAGGACACGGATCGTGTTTGGCACGTGCCATTCTCAGAGTGAAGCAGACTGCAGACATTAATGTACAAGTGAAATCAAAACTCACCATATTGATTTTGTTAGCTCACATTGCTAGTTTTGTCCTGAACAATTCATCTGTGCATGTCATTAAGAACAAAAAATAGTTAGCCGTAATCTTTAATTGAAATATGAAAAAGCACTTCCTGTTTGTTTTCAGTTAAATTCTCAGATTAGGTCTGTATGAGGTGTTGGGTGTGGCTAACATACTTAACCACTCCCCTCCAGCTGTCAGTTTTGACAACAAACAGAATTGCTGAGCAGGAGGAGTGTGTTAGGTTGTAATTACTTTCCCCAAACCCTTTTCCCCATCTTTATGAAATGCCTACTTTACTACATCCAATCAGCTCGCAGTAGAAAAAACAAGCCACGCCCACTGTTTTCTCATTCAATATTTAGTTTTTTTAGGAACTGCATCACAATACAAAACATAAAGTTTGCAGCTTCCGGTTCATAGGAACATTTTCATCCCATGACCGACAACACCAAATTTGCCTCTCCAACCACCTGCTTACATCCTGGGATGCAGAAGCCACTTTTCACCATCCAATTAATTCTGGATGGATAAACCTACTGGTGGCCTACATTTGGTTCTTGGCTAGTCCACTAATAAACTCCAGAGTATGTTGGATCATAGAAGAAAATAAACAGAAGTTTATTCCTACAGGTATAGGGAAAAAAATAAGAAAATGTTCTCTGTGTTTGTGGATGTGCTGGATTTACCATATGCGTCAAGATAATCTACATCACAGGTGTCAAACTTATGGCCTGTTTCCACTGAGTGGTACAGTACAGTACAGTTTGGTGCGCTTTTATGGCCGTTTCCACTGTCAAAAGGTACCTAAAAGTGAGCAGTATCGTACCACATTATTGGTTTACAGAGATACGTCACTAGCGTGTGCGCAAGCCAGGAGAATGAAAACAAAGGAAGCGCCATTTTTAAATGCACAGCCAAGACATTACACTGTAATAATAATAATAATAATAATAATAATAATATATATAAGCTCAAACAAACAAGCTCAAACAAACCTTGTCGTGGTCTTGATGAAAAGCCACAAAGCCAAGAAGAAGAGCAGAATCTACCGTGTGCCCCATAGTGGTTTACAAGGCCGTCTAAGGCACGAGTGGTTTCACTTTCTCGAGAGAGAGTCTATATTTGAAATAACAAACTTCTTGAGCTGATGATAATAACGTGCGTGTGAATATTGAAGTCTGACATATGATCCTTTCAGAAATGGACAAACGCGAGAGTGACGCGCAAAAAACTAAATAAAGGAGAAGACGGAAAAAACTAATGAGCAAATGATTCTTTCAGCAACCTAAAACATGAACAAACTGCCATGTTTAACTATTATTATTGCCTTTTGGACTATTATGAACTCAGAATGACGGAATTACTTTCTAACAAGAGGTTACATGTGCTGATGACGATTAAAGATACAAATGAGAGGTTTGCACTGATGTTACTGTGTTGTTTTTGACGTCGACTGAAACGTTCTGTTGTACACTACACCCACCAAAAGGATACCACTGGTACCCTTTTGACAGTGGAAACACAAGTCTGATAAAATACTGTACCACTCAGTGGAAACGGGCCATTAGTTCCTGGAGGGCCACAGTTCTGCACAGTTTAGCTCAAACGCTAATTAAACACACCTGATCAAACTAATTGAGTCCTCTGGGCTTGTTTGGAACCTACAGGTAAGTGTGTTGAAGCAGGGTTGGAACTAAACTCTGCAGGGCTGCAGAGTCTGACACCCCTGTGTATGTTCTCCCATGTTAAAACTGGAGTGTTGCAAAAAAGTGTAGATCTGTGTACTCTCACTGCTGGGTTGTTTATTCAGTGTAAAACCTGTGACAAATACAATGCATGTATAATCCTGCTGCGGTGATCCCTAACAGGAGCAGCTGAAAGAAAATGGCATTTAGCTAATGTTAAAAAGCTACATGTATTCATGTATTTATATGTGGAAACTAAGCAGCTTTGCACTTGTTTGAAAATTCCTCAGCCTAAATCATTGACCACTAGAAGGGCAAATATAATTACAGAGGTTACACAGGTAGACCCGTTTTTGCACACTTCCAATTTATGATATTATTGAGGTCATCACCTTCCGCACACATATTAGAGTTTATACTCTGCAAGTTCACTGATTCAATCGATGAAGTGATCAATCAAGTGTGGAAGTTCAAAAATCGAGACTTCACATCTTTAATTGGGGCAAATTCCTTAAGGAAGGAGGTTGGTCCTGTGAAGGGAAGAGAGTCCCGTGCACACTCCATGTCCGTTCTTCGAATTGCTGAAATCATGCATGCCTCGCCTGACTTGATTAGCCATGATGAGGTGACCTGACCTCTTCTGGTGAGTTAATAATGTATTAATTTTTGCCCATAAGAGGCGGAGGGGGCGAGGGGAAATGTTGGGAAGGCGTGAGTTTGTGGGGGTGTGGGAGCTGTCTGATTGCACAAACCCAAGAATCTATCATCTGTCAGGCTGCATTTTCTAGCTCTGAGCTGAGTCTCGATGACAGGCCTGGGGTTTTGCTTCACTTCCGCAAATGACATTACAGAAATTGTGTTTGCACTGTCTCAGTGGTGATCTCCCAAGAGCATGTTGGGTAGGATGGGTCAGTGGTGTTCAGGAGTGAGGGTATTTCTGCATTTTTATTATGCCACACGATCTTGGTGTCCTCATGCAATTCCAGCACCTGTGGTGTAGAGGCATCATCCAGAAGTCATTGGTTGTTGACCACTGGATAACTTCATTATCTACCCTTTAAAAGGTACATTTTAGAACAAAATATAGTAGTACTATGTGCTCTTAAAGTGTTGGTTCACAAAAAAAGTTTATTTTTTCATTAATTTGACCTTCGTTCATCTTCAGAATCCAAATGATGTTACTTCAGAGAAAAACTGAGACCTCTTTCATCCTCCAACTATTTTATCCTCCATAAAAACATTGTCAAAACAGTCCATATTTCTTCTTCTGTTAGCATCATGCAGAGGATACAGATTTCAGTAGTGGTATAAACATACTTAGGAGCTAATTTGTGTCATTATCAATCAAAATTTTAAAGACTAGCCTGTACTGTAAAAAACAGCTTAAAGCAGCCTTGGAAATGACCAGTTAAAACCAGCTTGACCAGCCCAGCCAAAACGAGCTATGTCCAGCTTCAACCAGGCTGGTCAAGCTGATTTTAGCTGGTCATTTTCCAGCCAGACCAGCTAAAACCAGGCTGGAAATGACTGGAAACCAGCCTGGAAATAGCCAAAACCCCTCTAAAACCAGGCTGGTTAGCCAGCTTAAACCAGCTAACCACCTTAGGCTGATTTAGGCAGATTTTTTCAGTAGGGTATTTAGCTAATCTTCTATATATCTCTGCTTTGGGTAACACTACTGGTATGAAAAACTTTTTGTCTTGTTTACTGTAAGGCTATCCGTCTTGCATATAATAGTTTATAATTAAAGTTTATCAATAAACTTGTCAATTACACAGAATATTAAATTAATTAATTAATTTTCTTTTCGGCTTAGTCCCTTTATTAATCTGAGGTCGCCACAGCCGAATGAACTGCCAACTTATCCAGCATATGTTTTACTCAGCGGATGCCCTTCCAGCCGCAACCTATCACTGGGAAAGAATGTTAAATTATTATTTAAAACGTAAAGTGCCCAATTAAACATATAAAGTAGGCTAATTCTTGTTGAATCTGTTGAATCACATCACTTTTTCACATTTAAGCGTGTTTTTGTGGATTTCACACTCTCGTTTCAGAGGCTGCGGACTTCGAAGTCCACTCAGGTCGAACCAAGGCTGCTTTCCAGTCCAATTACTATGCCTTTTACTCACTTACTTCCCTCCATCTTGTTCCCTTGGATGTAAGCCATTGAGTAAATTATGCAAGTGTCTACTACTGGTGGAAAATCTGAGTTTAAATGGGATGCCCTAAACCCCTGAGCACTTGGGAATTACACTATTGTGACATCACAATCACATTGTATTCTGTGACATATAGGTGCTGTAGTGACATTTAAAGCTGACTCGCTGCCTTGGTCATAATCAAAGAATCGAGGGTATGTCCATGTAAACTTCCTTTGTTGACTTGATGAAGTGGAACACACTTTAAATTGGCTGCAGGTATTCCCCAGATGAAAAGTGTTTTTAATAGTTTCTAGTAGTCTTGAACACCTTGATTAGTTGGATCAGGTGTGTTTAATTAGGATTAGTGATTTAGGTCATAGGTCTCAAAATGGATTACTGGAGGGCCGCAGTTCCACACAGCTGATCCAACGAGTCAAGGTGTTCAAGACTAAAGCTGCGGTCACACTAGAGTTTGAGGTTGCGAAATTCTGTAGCATGGCAATGCGAAAAGGGGCGGGATTAAACAAGATGATTAGACATTTTAAAAAGTGAGCGATTGATCCATGTTTTAAATTTCTGTCCAGAGAGGTCATGTTTTGATCTTCGATTGGTCTCATGCAATCATGTGATTTCGCTGGTCAGAGTTCAACAAGCTTGAACTTTCCAAGGCAGCGAGCTGCAAAACTTGCTGCACGACCTTGCGTTTCCGGTCTGACGCATTCGTGTGCCAATGAAGTCTATGGGGAGAAAAGTGCAGTGTGACCGCAGCTTAATAGAGACCATTAAGCAGTTGTGAGTTGGAGGTGGTTGGAGCTAAACTATGCAGATCTACGGCCCTCCAGGCATTGAGTTTGAGACCATTGCATTAGGTCAGGGGTGCTCAACCCTGTTCCTGGAGATCTACCTTCCTACAGAGTTCAGCTCCAACCATTATCAATCACACACAATTCCATTTCAGGCAGGTGTGTTTAATATGGCTTGCAATTGGAATCTGCAGGAAGGTAGATCCCCAGGGTCAGGGTTGAGCACCCCTGCTTTTTTAAAGTACTACTGTCCATTTTTACAGGTAAGTTACAGAGATGCAATTTAAGCATTGAGTGACATGCTAAAGGTAGAAGTTTTGTGAATTCTCTTCTGCAGTAAGATCCACTAAACCTGGTCAATCTCAAGAAGCCGAGACTCTCTCCGGTGTCTTTGACTGCACTAAGAAGCTCTTCAATATTTCAGTGAAAATGAACTGCGGTCTCCCTGGACCAATCTAGTGTAGAATTGCTACGATTCACTCTTTACGACCCTTTTGTCCTAATGTTTAAGCTGTCTATATCCTAGAGGATGAGAACGAGGACCAGGGGAGCCCTCGGGCCGAATTTGAGACATAAAGAATAATTAAAAATAAATGCAGGGATTTTGTGTTCTCATATGTGCCTGATTTTTCTTTCATTCTTTCCCTTTTTTATAGCCCCCTCAATCTATTTTTAATGAGCCATTGAATATTAACTGGATTTCGGGCCAAGTGCCATCTCCCATGAAAGAGATGGATCGCGAGGCTTGGCCCAAACAGGGGTGGGGCTGTTCTACAGGAGCTTCATATGTAAAGAATTGTTCTAGTCAATTACAATTACAATCAGCCACAGTAGGGGACGTATCAACTACAATTGCTCTCCCTGCACCTCCCCTTAAAAACTCCAGCCACTGCATGATAATGAGGAAAGGGGATACAAGCGATGCAGAAAGACGGTCAAAGCAAAGATGGAAAGTGTTTATTGTCATATGTACAGTGTGAGTATGTATGGATGTTTTCCAAAACTGGGTTGTGGCTGGAAGGGTATCTGCTGTGTAAAACATATGCTGGAATAGTTGGCGGTTTATTCCGCTGTGGCGACCCCTGAAATAGAGACTAATATAAATAAGCAATTGTAAAGATGAATTCCAAGATCAACCATAAAGAGTTCAAGCTCAGAACAGCCTGTTATTGTAGACTGTGTGTTGTAGCCTCACGGCCCCAAAGGCCATCCCCTGGCCTAGGGTAAAACAGAGGCAGGTTTCTGGAGCTCACACCCCTGCAGAGCTACTGATCTGCTCCCCCTTCACTCACTTTGTCAAAGGGCTTCTTGGGAAGCAGTGATTAATGAGACTTTGTCCTGCGGCCCCTCAAAAAGCGGGCTAAAAAATTTCAATTCGTCCATCTCTTGTTTTTGTCAGCAGTGGTCAAGATGAATTGGACGGGGTAATGAGATATATTAGAAAAGAGTTGTGACCCTTGTTTCCGGGCTGGAGGAGGAGGGCAACACGGGGCCTTTTAAAAGCGAACACATTTATGGCTACTTAGAGAAAATTGATTTGATTGTGCTGGAAACATATATGTTAACACGTCTGGCGTTTTTATGGGCTATTTGTCTTGGGAGTCACAGCAGGGGAAATGTACGCTTACACCGGCCTCTGCGCTTGTCGACGTTGTGTGTGTGCTGTGCTGTTAGTGTCTATTTGCATACAGGCCGTGTGTGTGTGTGTCGTTATGTTTGGATTTATTTATTCCTGGATGGGTCGTCAGGAGCAGTGCTCTGGCTGTGCACTTTAACTCCGTGCCAATAACAGTCACACGATGATTAACAGCGTATTACTGCAGATGGACCGGTGACGGGGTGAAATACATCGCGCTGGAAATATTACAACCTAGAATTGATGCTGACACCCACTCGCAGTTTTTCCCCTAGCTGAACACCCTTGTAGCCTACCAGCATCAAATTTTCATTTTCATTTGGGAAATGTATTTCATATGTGCATGTTGCTCGTGACAAAATCCCTGATTCAGGCATGTTGACATGTATGTTCATGTGTTCATAAGCAGCACAGGTGGTGAAATGATACTCATTTTGTGGCTGTATAAATTCCCTGCCACAGAACGGAGCCAAAGCGAAAGGACTGAGAATTTTTTTTTTTACATAATACATTTCATAGTACAACACAATAGAGAATGACATTTTTTTGGGGAATCCAACGGGTCACGGGATTCTCGTCGGATTCCAGCATAATGGAAGTCATCTTTGCTTTTAATCACGGGATTAGGATGGTACAGGATAAAATAGTTAACGGGGGCAGACAGGAGCGGAATTCAACCAATAGGAAGATGACAAAAAAATGCACCAACATTGTGTAGTTTCCTTTTAATACGTTTACAGTGTAATGCAATTAAAAAAGAACTTCACGACCCAGAAACCATCAGTGCTGGAGGGAGCTAACACCCGCGGAGATGTGGTGAAAATATGATTTGTCCATAAAATAAACAGAACTAGTTGGGAAGTTAAATATATTAATGAAGTTCATGAGAGTAAACTGACGGTGATAGCACGCCATATGCTGCATGTAAAACATGCTTAATCTTAGTCAAGTAACGTTACAGCAAAGATTCATTCTGAAAAGGCACACCTGCAAGGCAAATTCGGGAAAGAATAAGCCAAGCATCTTTTCGTTTTTCAAGCGAAAATTGCATTGGGTGTTATGTCTTAACTGACCGACAAAATTGCTTGCAACCGACATAGGTTCAGTGTTTTCATCCAAAGTAAATAAAATTTTATGAATTGAATTAAAATTAGAGGAATTATTGTATGAATGTATGGTGGTGAATGACGAGGACTGGAATATCTGCTGTTAACTGTTCCATGTGCCTAACTTTCGCTATAAAACCAGAATCATACTGAATGCGTTTATATATTTAGAATGCATATAATGCATACAGCCACATGTTTTAATAAGCAGGTACAAAAGTTGTGTGTATATATATTTATTTTATTTTATTTTTTTTCAAAATATGGTAATGTTTAATCAAAATGTTCAAATTGTGCATGCGGCATTGCACTAACATGTTAATAATAATAAAAAACTTTTCAATAAATGAGTAAAATGCAGCTTAGTGTGAACTATGTACTGTTTACTGTAACTGATCTCCAGAAAATCTAGAAACAGTGACTCAGCAGCTGGTCTAAAACAGATAAAATCTAAATCTATGTATTACCTAAAGACTAAAAGTTGAAAAAAATATATAGTGGTACAGAAGTGGGAGTCATTTTAAACATGAGTGGGATGGGACAGGATTATTTTTTTAACTTTGGTCTGGGGATGGGACAAGACTTCTTTCTGTGGGAGTGGGACGGGACAGGAGTGAAAATCCACTCCCATGTCATCCTCTACAACACAGTTGTTGTGTATGAAAATAAAATGTAAAATGTATGTAATCTTTTGCCAATTTGCTTTATGCTAAGTCTACACTAATCCAGATCAAACTTAAAAACAATGTTTTCATCTAAAAAGGCTTCATGCGCAGACATTTGATCATTTTCAAAAAGTTCCGTTATCCACACTCAAACGACTGAAAACACTTTTGTTCATATTCTGAGCATGCGCACAGTAGGGGTTGCACCGACTAGTCGAGTGGTTGACTTTAATGCTCTGTCATGACACTTTTTGATTGACATTGATTATTCGCGCTGCACAGATCACATGGTTTGAACTGAACTACATGCAGCTTTACATGCAAAGGTGGTTCACTGAATGGAATTGCCCTCGGATTATTTAAAGTAATTTTTTAAATGTCAGCGTCAAAGATTCTTGTGAGAGTACACTTCTTAAATCGTAAGACAGATCCATGCAAATACCCTAGAGCAGATGCTAGCCAATCATGTTTACGCAACCCTGAAAAAGTAATCTGATTGGCTGTTGTCCTTTGCGACATGTAAGCAGGGGTCTGTATCCACAATGAGCCTGCTTTGGTTTTCACAGTTCACACTGCAACACTTTCAAATTGATCCACTTTAGACAGCCTTTTCAAAGAGATGTGTTGCATTTCCTAAAAATGTCCTCTCAGTGTCGATGGAAGGCTGAACGTTTGTAAACAAAAGTGTTTTCGTATGGACATAACCTTAGAAGCATAGAAAAGTATTTACACACAATCTAAAAATGCTAGATTATTTCAACAAAAATATGGGTAAAATTTGGACAAAACATACCGCTGGGTTAATTTCTTCTATATGATACAGCTAAAAAATGTGTCCGTATTTGACCCAAATTTGGGTCTAAAATAACCCAGCTTTTTATTTTTTGAAATGCATCAATGCAGCTTTAAATTGCACCAAAAAATAAAAAAATCAATCAACCAATGACTGAATGTTGCACAAAGTGTGTCCTTCTGGTAAATTTTAAATTTAGGGCTGACTTTATGCTATTTGAATCATGCCCATGCCCGTTTCCCTGATCTTTTGAGAACTGTGAGTGCTCTGAATCGAGCTCAGGCATGGTTCAGTTGGCCGGCACTGGCCTGGTTGGAAGAGGTGGGCCAGAGCACAGTTCACTTGTAGTGTGAGTGCAAAGCATGCCTGAGCCTGAAACTGAAGACGAGACGTGACTTTTAAGGGACTGTTTCATGTGGATTTATTAATCATTTTTACTGTTTAATGAACGCAAACTGTCGTAGATTATTAAAGACGCAAACCCCTCACTGCACGTCAGCTGCCCCTTTAGCAAACCTCCTAATTCCTGCAGCGCGAAAACTTTAAGATTGTTTATGAGCGTCAAAAGTGGCTGATCGAAATATTTGACTGTGTCACTGCATCTCAAACAACTAAAACGATATAAAGAAATGTCCACTGTGCTGAGCGAGAGCTCTTGGTAAACTGAACATCACATCATCGATGACGTAAGCGTGCTCAGGCCCGAATGCAATGTGAGCGCAGGCCGCCGGGGGAGACGAGAGGGGGGACAAGCGTGCTTCGGCCTGGTTCAACGACAGTGTACATAGTGTGAGTACGCTCTTAGTCGAAATTCAGTTTTCCAGTTACTAGTAATATTGAGCTAGAATAGCAACTTTTCATTTTAAGTCAGTCTTATTGCACAATGTAAATACAAAGGCCTCAAGCTTTAAGGAAAAAGATCAAAACTCTTTAAATTTTATGAAGGAAATGCTAATGGTCAAATCTGATTCAACACAGTAGCTTAGCTAGTGATCCCGACAGAACAAGAAATCGGCTGAATGGTTTCCAGTCAGCTGTTTAACTCTAGGAGATTTGTAAAAAACCAAAAAAAGGTGTGTTCGTTTAAAGGAATGAACTTAATGATATTAGATTATGAATTAATTACGTCTTAATTTCATTCATGCAAGAATGAAATAATTCTTGTTACATGGAAGCATGAAAAAACTGGACTTAGAGTTTCATGATGACGAATACACTGAATTCTCATTTGTGTGTGTGAGAAATTTCTGGAATATAGCAAAAACATTATGGGAGAATGGGGGAAGTGGAAGGTTTCATCTGTCTTTTTTGTGACAGAGAAGGGCAAGGAGGAATGGAAAAGCAGGCGCCTCGCTGTGCTCTTTTATTCTTACAAATTGAAGAGCGCTATCGACTGGTAATTGTTTTACTTTGATAAATGAATGACTGTGTGAAACCCCTCGCACCCCCCCCCAGCCCGATCAACTAGAGCCCTCGTTTGACTAAATCTAATCTGAAGTGTTTCCCGTCATCCATCAGTCCTATGATCACACCTGCAGCATGACATATACGCCACCCATGTGATGTCTTCTCATCCAGAGTGACAAGGACAGATCTGTCTGTCAATAATGTGTCCTCCATCATACGCAGCACAATAGTGGATATCAGACCTGTTGTGATCACAATGCGAGAAAAAAAACCTTTTTATCATGCCTATACTTAGGTTAGGTATGAGGACCTTAGTATGAGGTTGATACCAAATTATTTTGTATGCTCACATTGCTAGTTTTGTGGTAAACAATTCAACTGGACTGATGTGATGACTGGACAAACAAAAATTGTTTGCCCTTGTAATCTTTAATTGAAATCTGAAAATCTGTTTTATTTTCAGTTAAATTCTCAGATTAGTCTGAGTTGTTGAGGTGTTAAGTATGTTAGCCACGCCCCTCCAGCTGTCAGTTTTGACAACAAACAGAAATGCTGAGCAGGAGTCTGTTAGGTCGTAATAACCTTTTCCAGATCTTTCTGAATGAAATGTCTATTTTACCACATCTAATCAGCTCACAGTCGACAAAAAACAAGCCACGCCCATTGTTATCTCATTTATTATTCTATTTCTCTAGGAACTGCGACACAATACAAAAAAAAAGCGGTCAGAATTTCTGATTCATGCGGACTTTAAATCTTTTAAGATATTCAAAATGTTAGCGAAAATAAACATGAGTATAAATATTTCTGGATAGTTTTACTCCTGTAGTGTGTGTGGTGTGCCGTCATATGATATCTACAAGTTTGGCCTCCATTTCACTTAGTATTGTGTGATTACTGTGTTTGTTATGCTTCAGTCTTCTGTCAGCTCACTTTCTGATTGGATATTGTTTTGTTTCAAGTAAAATCTCCATCTTGTCTGTGCGTTTGTCCTTTGGGTTCACCTATATATCAGGATTTCTGACTAAATATTTGACATTTGTCATTAGCGCACCTCCGACTTTCTTCCGAGCAGATTCCAACCCAGGTCCATTGCAAAAACGTACTGCTATATACATTTCTGGAGAGCACCAAATACATACCAGGAGCTACGTTTTTTTTGTTTTCGCGAATCCACCAGAGGCCACTGTGTATGCTTTTGGAGATCTCAAATTTCTCTGATGAATACCATTCGTGCCTGCTCTTCTCTTGTAAATCCAGTAGAGGCCGCTGTCGACTGACTGCCGATCAACTGACCCACCCTCTACCTTCCCTAAACCCAAATAATAGTGTTTTCAAAAGCAACGATTGACCCGCCCACTCACTTCTCTAAACCCAACCGACAGTTTAAAAAGTAATCCAGAAAATAAAGCCGGATTTTTACAACATTGTTTTAGATTTTATCACATTCTCGCCCTGTTATTTACTTGTTTATTTTATTTTTTGGCTTCTGCTTTTGTCGTACTCGCTTTCTGGAATCGTTTTTCACCAGACTTTGACCCATCGTTGTGGTCAACTCCTCTCTGCATCTCAAGTCCGCTAACGTACATGGTGAGCCACTAGACCAGGGGCGTCCAAACTCGATCCTGGAGGACCTGTGTCCTGCATGGTTTAGCTCCAACTTCCTTCAACACACCAGCCTGGAACTTTCTAGCATACTTAGAAAGAGCTTGATTAGTTGGTTCAGGTTTATTTAATTGGGATTGGAACTAAAATATGCAGGACACTGGCCCTCCAGAACTAAGTTTGGGCACCCCTGCACTAGACAAACTGGTAACAGCAGGAAAGCCGTCCATACAGAGGTATACAGTCAGCTAGTAGCGCGAAAGGGAACAGCGTCATATCGTTCATTTTAATGATGAAATTCAGCCATACATACATCTGGCTACATAATTCCCGATCTCCAGAAATGACCCCTGCATATAGGGCTACGTTTTCAGAATGAGCCTATAGACCATTTCAATGTGGTGCTGTCATTGCCCCATTTAAATTTCCTGCTTGTTGTCAAACTATTTCATATCTAACATGAGGCGATTCAATCAGACCTTGATGTTATAACAGATATCGTAACATTATTTATTAATATGTGGAACTTTTTGAACTCTCAGAAGCTACAGAAATTTAAAATGCAAAACAGGAAATGCGTCAGGACCATTGTTATTGTTTACATCACACAAAATGGTCTATATTGCATAACCAGGCGATTATCTCCCAGTGGCCAGCTTGACTTTAAAACGACATAAAAAAAAGTCACAAAACGGTCAAAATCAAAATGCTAATCGATTTGATGTCTAAACCTGGACATCTATTTAACATCCACACATTGATGCTCTTTTGGCCAGCAAAATAACAAGACAAAATCATTATAGTTAACACTTCGCTATGAGTAAAAATACACACCAGTTACTACTGCCTTTTATTAAGATATTAACAGATTATTAGCACTTATAAAGATCTTATTTTATAAACCTAATCCTACTCAATAACTAAACCTAACCTACTACCTTAATAACTATTAATAAGCAGCTAAATAGTCATTTATTGAGCTAAAATTCTTAGCTATGGTTTGTTAATAGCATGAAGTGAACATTACAATGATCAATACAATACAATTTAGACTGGATTTTGTATCACTACAATGCATGTAAACTATCTTGATGTATCTAAAAGTCTGACAGATTTTTTTTATAGATTTGTGATATATTTTTGAAGCCAAGGTTAGATGTTGTTTTGACATTAAGGAAATCTCACCCAGGCTCATTTTAAAAACGTAGTCCTGTGGACGTTTCTGGAGATCACGAATTATGTAGCCGAAGGTACGTATGGCTTCATTTAGTGTTTTTTAAATAAACGCTACGGGGCGGTACGACGCCGTTCCTTTATGCGCTCACCATCTGACCGCTCACCTCCGTGTGGAGGCTTTTTCCGCCGCAACCAGTTTGTCCTGTTAGCTCGTCATGTTACGTCGGCGGACTTGAGATGCAGAGAGGAGTTGACCACGACGACGGGGTTCGGGTCCAGGGAAGAGCGGATCCAGAAATCAGGTAAGATAAAAACAGAATCCAAAAAATAAAATGAACAAGTAAATAACAGGGTGAGAATGTGGTAAAATCCGAAAACATGGTAAAAATCAGACGAGGGCTTTTTTTTTTTCTGGACGGCTTTTGTAAACCATTGGTTGGGTTCAGGGAAGTAAATAGGTGGGTGGGTCAATCGATAAAATTGGTTGGGTTTGGGGAAGGAGGAGGGTGGGTCAGTCAGTCGATTGGCTGGCCAGCCATTCAGTCATACAGACAATCAGTCGACATCGGCCTCTGGTGGGTTTACGCGAGAACTGCGGGCGGGAATGGCACTAGCGAAAGAAATTTGAGATGTGAAAAGTGCACACAGCGGCATCTCACGGATTCGCGAAAACAAAACCTGCAACAATACGTACCTCCTGGGACGTATTTCGCAGTCTCCAGAAACGTCCAGTTGACATCAAATCGATAAGCATTATTGGCGAGCTCTTAGACATTTGATTTAATGTCGTTCTGACATGAAATAGGCTTAAAATCTGCCAAATTATTTTGTGTTGTGTGTTTAGCCTAATTTGAAGATTTCTAAGCTTTAAACGCCTCACTGTTTGTGTTTTCAGGATTTAAAAATCCCATATATTTAATGCTGTGACTCCTGTATCCCACTGTATTAAAGCTTTATAGAGTGAGGAACCAAATATGTTAACTTAATTTACATTGATTACATTATGTTCTTTCATTTTTAACTCATAAAGGTTCAAAAGTCCTTAATAACAATCAATAGCACTCCATTTCTGATGAGTGCCTTAAAAAGGGTAAAGGGACAGTTCACCTCAAAATGAAAACTCTGTCATCATTTACTTAACTTTTTCCAAACCTGTTTGAGTTTCTTCTGCTAAACACAAGAGAAGATATTGTAAAGATTGCTGGAAACCTGTAAGCATTGACGTTCACAGTATTCGTTTGCCTTACTAAGGAATAAAGAAACTTGAGTAAATAGTGAGTAAATCAAACTATCCCTCCCTTTAATATAGCCTGAACATTAGCAAATGGAAGACTGCATCAATGCCTATTAAGCGTTGTTGCCTTCTATGATTTAAAAGCTCCTCACCATGTTATCATACAAATCAATGGAGATGCATATCATCAGGACGCGACTGCTCGTGAATATTACATTAATGGAAACCGAGCACGCTTTTTGAATATTGAATACTGAATAGGTCATGACATAACTCAATAAGCTCAACCTGATACCCCGCTGCTGCGTCTTCAAACAATCTTTAACAAGAGCTGCAACAGTGATCGGATGGTTAGTTATCGGTTGACGTTATCGCCACAAGTGCCGCTTGGGATCAGACGATTGCTGCATGATTATGATGTCATGGCAGATCTGAGGCTGGTCAGGAGTCGGGGCTCATGCCAGTGCATGTAAAACAAGCCCGAATAATTGGAGAGGTGATTAACCATCATGATTTAGTTATTGGAAATTAGAGAGGTGGCACTATGATGTCACTATCACAGTATTGGCTGCTGTAGAAGCCACAGATCCATCTATCAGTGCACACAAATAACTCAATTCTTTCATTGTTGTCATATTGCAAACAGTAAATCGAAAGCATCGGAACTCATTGCATTAAAGGGATAGTTCGGCCAAAAATTAAAATGTACTCACTGTTTACTTTATTTTGTTGAACAAAGCTGATAAACTGACTTTTATTGTATGAAATATAAATCTATGAAAGTCAATGGTTTCAGGTTTCCAACATTTTCCAGTATATCTTCTTTTGTGTTCAGGAAAGAAAAGCTCAAACAGGTATAGGACAAGTGAAGGATCAGTAAATGATGCCAGAATTTTCAATATTGGACAAACTATCCCTTTAAAGACATTGAATGGGGGCTTAGGTTTCAAAAAACACCATATAGAATCATTCTGAAACAATATGATAACATGAGGAATGTTTAAAAGATACATTTGGTCCCACTTTATATATATATATATATATATATTAGGGCTGTCAATTGATAAAAAAACAACTAATTAATCACACTTTTTGTGATTAATTATGATTAATCACAAAAGTAATTATTTATGATTAATCATGATTAATCACAAAAAAAATTATAATCCAAAATACAGGCATTGCAAATACAGAAATTGGTTAATAATAATAATAATAATAATAATAATAATAATAAAGTATTGAATACAAACAATTGTATTCATTGTAAAGTTGTATTGCGAGTTGAGAACATTAATTATAAAGTAGAAACAATTTTGCTTAGTCCTTAACATTTAGCCAGTTGCTAAGACAGTCCAGTATATTGACATTCTCGGGGGACAACACACACACAAACACAGAGAGAGAGAGAGAGAGAGAGAGAGAGCGAGAGCAGTAGATCGTACTCTCTTCAGATCATTAACGCGCACTTGTTCATAAAATTTGCTTGAATTAAGCGTTCTTAAAGTATGGCTGTATTTCTCATTCTGACACAGCAATGTGAAGCAGTTGCTTTACAAAAGTTGCGTGTAGGGGGGAAACACGTCAAACGTAATGAAACATTTGAGGGTGCTTGGAATCAACTTGAAGTTGAGGAATAGGCTGTTTTTGACAGCTTGCGATATCGTCAGCCATTTACATTTACATTTACATGGACACCAATACTCAGCTTTGATTAAGGTTATACTCTGATTAAGAGTCTACCATGTAAGCAGCGATTTTTGATTATCTTAAAGCACCACCCGAGTCCCGAAAACCTAAGTTTTTTCTTTCTGTTCGCCATGCGGTATCAAATTCTAGTAATACAGCACTCTTCCAGCAGTCTTTCATATTTTCATCACAAGGCATGAACAATATGTTGCTGAATGAAAGTGAACTGCTAAACTGTAGTTAAAGTGTAATGATTAAAAATGAAACATCCGACAGATCGCACTACTATGTTTTTATCTTCTTTTCTATTCTTTTACAACCTGTTTTAACATATTTTATCTGTTTTTATCTGTTTTTTATTATCTGTTTTATTTTTTTTCTTACACTTGTCTTTTTTATTCCTGTTTATGTAAAGCACTTTGAATTGCCACTGTGTATGAAATGTGCTATATAAATAAACTTGCCTTGCCTTGCATGAAACTGGAGGAAACGCTGAAGAGCCTGGTGATGTGACCTTAATTGTTTTATACTGAAACTTTCCTTCTAAAAGCGCTTCCTTGGTCTTATCCATATTTCTTTGCACATTAAACACATGCAGAACCGGAGCAAGCTGAACTGGCGCTCTAGGCGAACAGTGATCATGCCGCCCTCAACCCAAAAGTGAAATAGAAAGTGACCGGTTCACGGATGAAAGTGAGGACCGGGAGGGTGGGGGTGGGTGTCGCGAATGAAAGTGGGGACCAGGAGGGTTCGCTCACTATTCTGCCGCCCAAGGTGGCCGCCTAGGTCGCCTCTATGGATGCGCTGGCCCTGAACACACGTCGTCCACAACAGGAAATAAAAAAAAAACTGCAACTGCGTTAAATGCATACTTTTTTTTACGCATTAAATATTTCAAATGAGTCGCGTGCATTAACGAGCTAATTTTGACAGCCCTAATATATAATTATATATATATATATATATATATATATATATATATATATATATATATAGATAGATAGATAGATAGATAGATATATAGATAGATAGATAGATAGATAGATAGTTAAAATATAGTTTATATAGTTTAATTAAAATAAGAATACATGAAAATTGAGGTTGTCTTGCCATTCTACTCATTTGTGCAAATTTTATATGTTGTCAGAAGTCAAAGTTTTATGCTCTTCTCCCTTATTAATTAATCTCCCCATTCATACAGCAATTAAATTCATCCCATTAATCCAGTCTTTCAATTCTGGGATACTTGCAGTTACATAAAATCCTCCTGGTATCACTGATTTGTCACCAAGAAGGCAATCACTTTTAAACATTCCTGAAGCATTCCCATAATTTTACATCAAAATGGATGAACAAATAAAGATTACAATATCATTTTTCATAGTTTTCATAAAGTCAAAAAAGTTCAAAAGTCTTGTAATATGGTATGTTGGTATTAATCCTCATATATTTTAGGGCTAAGTAACAGAGATGGTGACATTACCAAGTTCTCTATCCTTGTTTTAGAAGACAGTCGTATGTAAACATAAGCTGGGCAAGCACAGTTATCTCTAAATCCTTGTCAAATGAAAACAACTGTTTCATTACAAAGTTTCATGTTTTATTAGGCCATCAATCTATCTATATGAGCTTTCACGTCAGCATTGTTTGTGCCTTTTCGATTTTCCGCAGCAGACTTTGGAACCGGAGAGCTCTGGAATAAAAGCGTCCCATTAAGATGACTATTAGGATGAGACGCTGTGGAGTTATTCGAACAAACACACACCCATCTCAATCTTCCCACTCTGTTTTCCAAGCGTAACCCCCTGGTGCCAGGTCTCTTACCACAAGACAATAAACGTATGATGAAATAAAAACGTGTGATTCATCAAAATCAACACTAGACTCTGCTGCCCAACAAATTAAACAATATTTCATAATCACTCTACCAGGCTGACAATAGACGCCAATTTGTAACTTCGGGCACCTCCGTACTGGGAGTGTTGTCTTAAACGCACGGCTGGGCGGTGTGTAGTTAATTACCACGGCTGGACATGCTCTAGTGGCCACAGACACTCCCGTTGTACCTGTCCAATCATCCGCTTTGCAGCCGGGCGCCTACCAACACTTCATTTATCTTGTCTAAGTGTAGGGGGGCTAATTACTGCGATGCTAACACCCCTCCACATGCGTACACACCCTGCGTCCCACTGCTTGTCTTTCTCCGAGACGCCATGGCACTGGTCTGGGACAGAGGAGTTGGCCAATTAGTCTTCCATTAAAGCTTTCACAGCTCTCTGGGACGCATCCCATCAGCTCAGGGCAGCGGTGCACTGAAAGACCTAATAATCTGCTGTATGAGTCTGTGGCTATGGTTAATCTGTGGGGAGGGGTGAAACAAGAAGAGACGAGAAAAAAGTATATTTCCATTGTCTGTGATGAAGAGTGTCAAGCGCTGCAGTGCTAAGGGTCAGTTAAAAGCTTCTGCCTCCTCCCAAGACCCAAAACCAACCTGAAATAATGTTTCTATTTATCACTAATATTCTTACAAGACAATAGCATAACAAAAAAAGTGTTTTTAAAGGTTTTGCAACACTATCTCATTGCAATTTGTGATTTAGTGGTTAATTGGTATGAATTTGTATGATCTCATTCGTGCAATTTAGTATGATTGGCTCGACTCATCCACCAATGACGGTTGGGTTTAGGGGTGGGGTTTGGTGCCATGCCTACTTTTCAAACTTGTACATTATCACACGACTAAACTTGTGAATTTGTATGAATTAGCCACTGGTTTCCTTATTTAGTTTTGCTGACTGATGACGTTTTGAGACGTTGTCGAAATTATTCCCATTCAAACAGATATTGCAAATATCTGCACAGCCTGGGTCTGAACTTCAAGTTTAATTCTGGTAGGATGGCAGGGTACCAAAAGAAGGAGGAAATAGTGAGACAGCTAGTTATCTAGCTTAGTGGTCCTCTACCACCGGGGTTGCAGTCCGGTACCGGTCCATGGATCAATTGGTACCAGGCTGCACAATCATTAATTATTTTTGTTTTATTTATTATCTGAGTCTGAACTTTTTTATTTTGAAAAGTCCTTTATTTTGAAAAATGACCGTATTACATCTCGGTCACTTGAGCACCCAAAATAACCCACAGGAAGCAAAATGCGTAAGAAACAAACATCTTTGGAAAGTTCCTTTGCGAAGGGGTAAAGCCCAGTCAAGGTTAAGTAATGGATCCGCAACTCATTTGTCAACAAGGTGAATCTAGCATGGCTGTGCAGGAAGATCAACTGATGGAGATCGCAAACGGCGACGGCCTTTTAGTGGCCGTTCGCATATCGCATCTTTTCTAGAGTTTGCATAAGTTCGTTGTTTCCAATGGAGGTGACCAGCTAGAAATGCGCTCGCACTTTCCAGACGCACATAGTTGAATAAATGCCACGAGAGCACCGCGAGTCACATGACAAGAACTGACTGATTAGCTTCAGCTTGTATGGAATATACACATTTCGGTAAGACCGAAATGTTTTGTCAGCTTGTCATCCTCTGAGAAATAGGTTGATGATCACCTAGCAACCTACAAACATGTGTGTGAATCAGTGTGTATGTGTTTTTCCCAATACTGGGTTGCAGCTGAAAGTAAAACCTATGCCAGAATATTTGCTGGTTAATTCCGCAGTGGTGACCTCTGAAATAGAAATAGCCGGAGGAAAATAAATGAATGAATGATATTTATGGGACCTTGAACCACAAAACCAGTCATAAGTGTCACTGGGATGTGAGTATTATGTGAAAGTCTAGTAAATTGGCTTTCTATTGATATATACATTGTTAGTGTAGGACAAAATCTGGCTTAGGTACAACTATTTGAAAATCTGAATTATGAAGGTAAGAGAGTATTGCCATTCAAGTTTTGCAAATTAAATTCTTAGCAATGCATAGTCAGTGGCATAGACTGCAATCCTGGGCCCTATGCAAGATTATTTGAGAGGGGGCACCCTGGAAGAGGTGTCAATGGTGAAGAACAGGGCAGGGGATGGGGTAGGAGGTAGGGGAGGGGTGACAACAATGTTGAATAGTGGAGGCGGTGGGTGTTGTGTTGGAGGAATGGGGGCCCCAACATGGCCTAGCTCAGGGCCCCACACATGCCAGGCACCCTTTTTCTCCCACTTGCACCCCCTGTGATTAGTACTACTCAAGAATTGTCTTTTGATACCGTTATGATAGGAAATGAACAAACAATCATGATCTTTATTTAATATTAATAAAAGGAAAATTGGTAACACTTCACAATAAGGTTGTATTAGTTAATGCATTTACTTATGTGTTAAGATAACAGCTAAGATATTAAACTAATAAGTCCAGCAAATGTCGTTTCCGGTGGCCCTTTACTCTATGGATTGTAATTACTTGTACTGTTTACAGTATATAATTAATAAAAATTAGGTCATAAATGCATAATGTCAGTTAATATAACAAACTGTTCAAATCCTGTTCTTTATTGTGCGCCATTAAATATGCAATAATTTGAATGCTTATTGATGCAGGATGTTGCTACATTTGGCAAGAAGATAAGATAATTGGAGTATAGGGCTTTGGGGCTGTGAGTAGAAATTAGCCAAGCCCTAGAAACCCAGCCTGATCTCATGAGGAAAGATATTTTATGTTTAGTCAGTTAAGTGGCTAATTCATATAAATTAATACCAGTTCAGTCGTACGAAAATGTACAATTTTTAAAAGGAGGCCAAACTACGAAAAGCTTAATGCGCTGCAATTTAAGAAAGCACATGCAAGTACAAAAAACACCAGCAAATAAAGAAATGATCTTCATCAATTTGACACGTGTTGCGAATTGGTCACAACCCAAACAACCGAAGAAACGCTCTGCAAATTGGTCACAATGCTTGCAAACATCCACGTAACACAACGGAAATGTTTCAAGGGGACCCAAAAACATGATGGACCCTGCTATGGATGTGTTATTATGCCGTGTAATCAGTATATTAAAATAAACGAAAACCAATCACTTCACTGAGCAACATGGCATAATAACACATCCATATCTCAGTAGGGTCCGTCATGTTTTTGGGCTCCCATGAAACATTTCGTTTGTGTTACATGGATATTTGCAAGCGTTGTGACCAATTTGCAGAGCGTTTCTTCAGTTGTTTGGGTTGTGACCAATTTGCAACACGTGTGGTCAAATTGATGAAGATCGTTTCTTTATTTGCTGGTGTTTTTTGTAATTTCATGTGCTTTCTTAAGTTGCAGCGCGTTAAGCTCTCGGCCACCGTACTATACCCCACCCCTAAACCCAACTGCCATTGGGGAATAAGCAAATCATACTAAATTTATACAAAATAGTTACTAAATCAAAACGTTACAAATTGTTGTGTTGCGAAACCCTAGCAGCACCCCACGAGCTCACCATTTTCACAAAACTACATGTGAAATTTAAATGAAAATAATATTAATAATAATTAAAATGTAGTACTTTCAGACAGTCATCATGTGAATGAACAGCCAAAATGCATGAAATTTAAACAATTTTATTAGTTGAAATAGATATCATGCGAATGTCCCAATTATCATGCATCTTTTCCATGTGTCTAACTAGTTGCGTTTGTTGGTTTTGATGTAACTCCAAGTCGAGTGATCTGAGGTGAAGTTCGTCTTAATGTAGCGCATGATTAGTTCAGTTATTACGCTGATTTACTTGAAATGAATTCTGCGCACTTAGCATATTCATCTTCAGGAGCTAATTACAATGGGATGTAGAGCATTGTAATCCGTGATTAAAAAGAGTGTACGGCGGAAAAAAATAAACAAATTTTAAAAATGACTGCAACTAGTGTAATAAAAACATAAATAATCATACATTGTGGTACATTAGAGACATGCATGAGTAATTGTCTAGTTTGGGTTATTTAGGGCTGAAGGGGTGGAAAACGGAGGGTTCTGATGGTTGGATTAATAAGAAGAGCCACAGCCAAAAACATTACCCAATTCCAAGCCTGGTGCAGCTGTTGGTGAGAGGAGTGTAATTGCGTCAGTGGCGTCTTGGCCATTCCCTGAAGCTCGCCCCTAAAGCAGTTAGCTCTTAGCCTGCGCTGGGGCGTCATCATTTTCTAGTACCCATCCATCTTCCAACTCCGATTAATTCTTTTCATTCTGGCACCTCTCTCATAAATCCTGGCACACTTAATTAATTTCACTGGCAACGCAGGGACCGCCATAAAGTGGAATTGTTCACACAAAACCCCATATTAATTATGCTATTTTACAGCAATCTCATTGAAAGCTGTGTTTCATCTTTCATAATTACATTTCCAACAACAATGGGGGCAACAAAAGACTCTAATTATGGATTTGGCACGCTGCTACTTCACAATAAGTCAACCGCGAGCGGCGCTAGAAAAGACCGGGGAGGTTACAGCGGAGGATCAATGACTCGCTTTTATTATTGCTATTATTTTTGTTATTATTTTTTAGCAGTGGGGAGAGGCATTGTGATACAGCGTGTGCATAGGCATTTTGGATCACCCATGCTATAAATCTCGTTAACAAAATGGGAAGCATTGTTGGCGATCTCCTCTTTTCAGTGGCTAGTTGATAATGGTTACTTATGAAATAGATCAGTGCCTATTAGTTAGGCTTGTAAGCTGGAAGTGCATGAAAAGATGAAAAAGGATGCAAATGAGACTTTGCAAAACTGTGGTGGAAACACGGAGGGATTTCTCAGTTGTATGGACCACATCACATTTTTTGGACAAAAGTGGAGTCTCACAGAACAGGAGAAAACTGAAGTGAGAGATCTGAAGTATTTGCTGGAGGCACTATGGTTCTAGGGGGATAAAAGTGCAAATATCTGTGATAAAATTTAGAAAACAATGCACTAAATCAATGTTGCTTTCTTCAACAGGAAGGTTACTTCATTAAACAGGAGGACTTGGAAAAGGGTAATGAGATGAAGTTTTTTACTTTATGCCAAACACTTGCTGAAAAATACACCACTGCTGCAAAATTATGATTTGCATGCTGGGAATAACAAAGGCTGCACAATTCCTCCTGGGACATTCCTACTTACAAGCTGACAAGTTGTAATAAGGACCTCAGATGCGTTCAAGTCACTTTAATAGACCAGGATGGCAATGTACCTACTTTTGATAAATTGCAAGAATATACAGCAGGGTTTGTTTACTCTGCTTATAGAAAATGAAGAGCAAATAATTTGACAACTTTGCATTTAATTCCACCCAATGATTTATATATATATATATATATATAAATCA
>CAIGQZ010032598.1:4930527-4945216 GCA_903798205.1 Danio tinwini
ATAATATATATATATTATAAGATATGTAAAGTTGTAGATCAGAGATTTTCACTGACATGCCTGATCTCTGAAGATCTGGGTTTAAAAAAAAAAAGAGTTTCCTGCTTATTTATCTCATAAGTATGATAGATCCAACATGAATGTAACACTCCAAAAAGATGTGGGTTGCTTGTTTGCCAGTCCGAACAATGGGCAGTGGAATGCTGGAGGTCCAAGTACACAATCTCCATTTTGCATGACATGCACTCCTAAATGTGAGCATACAGTCCTGCTCTAGTAGAGCTGAGGTCAACAAACTTGGTCCCGGCCAATGTACTGCAGAGTTTAGCTCCAACTTTCATCAACACATCTGGCTGGTAGTATTAAGTCAGATGTGCTCAACCCTGTTCCTGAAGACCTACCTTCCTGTAGAGTTCAGCTGCAACCTTGAGCAAACACACCTGTCTTTAATTACCAAGTTATCCTTCAGATCCTACTTCAGGAGTGCTTAACCCTGCTCCTGAAGGTCTACCTTCCTGCAGAGTTTAGCTCCAACCTTGAGCAAACACACCTGCCAATAATTACCAAGCGCTCCTTCAGATCCTACCTCAGAGGGGGCTCAACCCTGCTCCTGAAGATCTACCTTCCTGCAGAGTTTAGCTCCAACTTTCATCAACACACCTGGCTGGTAGTATTAAGTCAGGAGTACTCAACCCTGTTCTTGAAGATCTACCATTTTGCAGAGTTCAGCTGTAACCTTGAGCAAACTCACCTGTCTTTAATTACCATGTTCTCTTACAGACCCTACTTCAGGAGTACTAAACTCTGTTCCTGGAGATCTACCTTCTTGCAAAGTTTAGATCTAACCCTGATCAAACACAGCTAAGCCAACTAAGTAGGAACTGAAGGAGCACTCTGTAATTGAAGACAGGTGTGTTTTCATCAAGGTTACAGCCGAACTCTGCAGGAAGGTAGATCTCCAGGAACAGGATTGGACAACCCTGTCCTACTTAGCTGATTGAAGCTGCGGTTACACTGGACTTTTCTCCCTATAGACTTCCATTCATACGCACGTGAATACGCCAGACCGGAAATGCAAGCTTGTGTGACAAGTTTCGCAGTTCGCTGCAATGGAAAGTTCAAGCTTGGTAAACTCTGCCTTGCAAAATCTCATCACATGACTGCGTGAGACCAATCGAAGATCAAAACATGACCTCTCTGGACAGAAATTTAAAACATGGACCAATCGCTCGCTTTTTTTAATGTCTAATGTTTTTCAGGTATCCAGGAACAGGGTTGAGTACCCCTGTATTAGGTAAACCTATAAGGACCGAGTGGTGACCCTTTGCTGTATAGTTTAGTTTAACACTAATGCTAATAAAACACACCCAAAACAACCAATTACATTTTTCAGGATTGCAAGAAACTTTCAGACAAGTGTGTTAGAGAAAGCTGGAACTAAACTCAGAACCTGGTCTTAAATGAGCAGGACTAGATACCATTACAGCTCTTAGTATTGTTCTGAGGCTAAATATGGTACATCTTATCAACCTTATGGATAAGTCTGCACTCTCATCAAACCTTTTTTTCTCAAGAGGATGTTCCTGGATGTATCTTCAACTTCTTATCCCAGATCAAGGTGTCCAATTCTTCTTTTGTAGGTGTATTTTTTTTATAATGTTTAGCACACCAACCTGAAAGATTTATAACACTTAAGGTCTTGATTAGCTGGGCATCACGGTGGCACAGTGGGTAGGACGATCGCCTCACAAGGTTGCTGTTTCGAGCCTCTGCACTGTCTGAAGTTTGCATTTTCTTTCCGTGTTGGCGTGGGTTTCCTCCGGTTTCCCCCACAGTCCAAACACATGCGCTATAGGTGAATTGAATAAACTAAATTGGCCGTAGGTATGCGTGTGAATGCGAGAGTGTATGGGTGTTTCCCAGTGTTGGGTTGCAGCTGGAATAGAATCCGCTGCATAAAACGTGCTGGATAAGTTGGTGGTTCATTCCGCTGTGGTGACCTCTGATGAATAAAGGGACTAAGCTGAAAAGAAATAGAATGAGTGAATCTTGATTAGCTGCTTCATATGAGTTATTCATGGACTAAAGCTAAACTCAGCTGGAAGAAGGCTTTCCAGAAGCAGGTCTGGTCCCCTGTCCCAGACCACGAGGAGTCTATGCCCACCGTGACCTTTTCTGTTCACTCCACTGTCTTCAGTGTCACACCTTACGTAGATGCCACACAAAGTGTTAGAGAATTAATGTAAGTATTAGAAGCAATACTCCAATCACGGACTCTATTTAACACCAGCATTTTCTAAATGTCATGTGTTGCAATGGAAAGCATAATTTGCTGAAAAGTGGGTGGTGGATTTATGGGGGTACACAGAACCAATGAGGCACATCATTATTCAGGAACACCACATGAAAGGGATACCATTCAATTAGTTTGTGATTAGTACTGCCAAACAACATCCAAACTGGACGGCACAGGAAGGCACATTGTTTTGAGGGAAGTTTAGAACTATATGATATATATGTATATGCACACTGTATTATGCTGAATTGAATTGGCACTATGTGTTTGTATAGCTGTGTATTAAAGCACTACCATATGTTTGTCTAGTTGTTTGCCTGTTTATTACATGCCAATTGACTTTCTTTTTTTGGCATTGCGCTCTGAACTTTGTTCATACTTCCATTTTGAATGTACTGCTCAGCAATTAAAGAATAAAGCAGCTAAAATAATTACAGCGAATAAACACAACTATTCGCCTTGTCAACAAGAATGTCTAATAATAGCCAGGAAACCTAATTAATGGGGACCTATTTTCCATTGTGGTTAGTTCTGCAAAAGCCAGTATCTGGATTGGGTTTACGTCCACGTCTGAGTATGCGGTGTGCACATGCTACTGTGTCTGCACTCCTTCCCATCGGAGGCCAGTGGTGATCAGTAGAGGTTAAAAATTACATATCACATCTCTGCACCCATTGGTCTCTCCTCTGCTCCGTGACTGACTCCACGGGTCCCACGGGTCAGTCTCTCATTCCTGCTCCACACCCGCTGCTCTTTTGAGGCTCTGCTGGGATCCAGGGCAATTACCCGTCCCATTTAATTGGCATTATCATTTTAGCGTGCTGACAGAGATGGATCACCACGCTTGACCAGACCACTAGAGTCTTCAAAGAGAGGGAATGAGTGAGAAAAGGGGAGGGTGTTGTTCAATGCAAAAAAAGAAATACAAAATCACTACATCAAGGTGTTGAATTTAAATCTACCGCTTTGTTTAAATGGATATCCTGTGGTTGCATGATTGGACTTTGTGTTGATGTCAAAGCAAACATGCATTTGAACAAACCTAAACAGTAAGGATTGTATTACTGCACCTTTGAGTTGCCATGAAATCAAAATTGACAAAATCTACTTTGTTAAGGTGAACGATTTATCTGTGCAAGTAAATTAACAGAAAAAAATTGGTTGCTCCTGGTTATTGATTAAATTTAGAAATGTGTTCAATCTCTGATGACGGGTTTGGTATATTAAAACGTCCTATCCAACCAGTGTTAATTTTGACAGCAAACTTTGATTTAGTTTTAGTCTTCTGAATCATTTTTGTTTTAGTCAAGTTTTAGTCGACTAAATATCATAATATTTTAGTCGACTAAATCTACTCGAGATTTAGTTCACTAAAATATATTTGGTTTAATTTAAGTGTTTACTTATAAACTAATTTTGAGAGGATCACGTGCTTATGATTGCTTGCAGCCGGTCCCGCATTATTCAATTTATGATTCACCAATCAGTCGATTCCTAAGCCACTATAAATACCCTAAGTTCCATATAAAAGCCATCTTCGTTTTGAAGAGTCCCCCCTTCCACCCCTGCTCCTCCTCCTTTTCTAGATGGGTGGCACTGTGGCCCAGTGGTTAGCACTGTTGCCTCACAGCAAGAACGTCACTGGTTTTAGTCCTTACCAAGCCAGTCGATAGTTCTGTGCAGAATTTACACGTTCTCCCCGTGCTCACGTGGGTTTCCCCTGTGTTCCCCGGTTTCCTCCCACCATCCAAAAATATGCAACTTAAGTTAATTGACTAATCTAAATGGGCACCATAGACATGCTCCCAGTAAGTAGTTATCTCTCAAGAGCAATCACTATCTGTTTATTACCTACTACAGCAGGGGAGTTCTCGAGATCTACCTGAGCTCAAACTCCCCTCTCGCCTTGCAAACGAGAGGGAGCCCCTGGCTTGAGGATCTTATGAGCTCAGGGCTCTCTCCCGGAACAGCATGCCAAACAAGCTTTATAATCAATCATCGGTGTGAAGTGTAATTTAATTCAAATATTGTATACATTTATTTATACTAAATATTCAAAAGTCTTATTAAAATATGGGATATAGCTTTTCCATTGAAGACCAAAAATTTGATATCATTTTGTATCAGCAATCAATCCATATGTAGCATGTAACAGCAGCCTATTGAAAATGCAGGATTATTTAGCAAGCACTTTATTTTAATGTGGTACTAGTAGTCGGGCCTGAACTACTAGTCTTTTTTAACCAGTATGTCGAACAGTTTCAAGCCATTAAGTATTTAAAAGGGCTTAAAATAGTTTTAGTTCACTTTGCAGTGTCAGTCTATAGCATACCAAGCTTTACTGTTGCAGTTGGTGCTACAGTACATGGTGCTCAGCTGTATAGCACAGAGTAAATAGGTAGCGTAATGACTTGTGACTGGCAAATGATAATGTGTTGTAAAATGTGCCAAGAGTCCCATGGCTCTGTTCACGTCGAGAAATAATGAAGCGAAGATGTACGTAAAAAATAAGTGTCCTTAAGCATCATGTATAACACACCAAGATTACTGTAATCCTTACTGGATATTTTCCAAAAAACGTCCCTCAATCACATTCTCATCTCGTTTTTATTAGTCAATGAAAATGTCAACATATTTTTATTATAGTTGTCATCATCATCATCACTTCATTTTTATTTAGTTTTCATCAGTCACAAAAATGATGACAAAAACTTTCTGTCAATTAAATTAACACTGTATCCAACCAATGAGGGTGTGAACTAACCCTCTATTCAAATATCCAGTTTCAGCTGGAAATTTATTCATTCATTTTCCTTTGGCTTAGTCCCTTATTTATAAAGTGTCGCCACAGCGGAATGAACCACCAACTATTCCAGCATATTTTTTACACAGCGGATACCCTTTCAGCTGGGAAACACCCATACACTCTCATTTACACACACACACACACACACACACACACACAAACACACACACACTACGACCAATTTAGTTCATCCAATTCACTTATTACATATGTCTTTGGACTTGTAGGGGAAACGAGAGCGGGAACAGGGAAGAACATGCAAATCACACAGAAATGCCAACTGGTCCACCAAATTGTAATAGTGTAACACAGTGAGAAGATGCAAGGCCAATAAATATATTTTATTTCAATATCCCAAAATATCAATATGGTAGTTAAAACCTCATGGCAAAATATGTAAAAACTCTAGCTGCCCAAAATCTTGTTCTGACATTTGCCAAATATTGTTGAATAAAAACCAAAGCTCTTTATATTCTTTAACTTTATTTAATAACTTTAATTGTTTGGGGTTGTTCAGGAAATGTAACCTGTCCTGTTGGGAGCAAAAACATGGGTAGAAGTTAAAACAATTAGTTTACTTAAAAAAGAAAGTTCTGCTATTAATTACTCACCCTCATGTCGTTTCAGTCCCCAGAGACTTTTGTTCATCTTCAGAACACAAATTTAGTTATTTAAGATGATAATCTGAGAGCTCTTTCATCCTTCATATACAGCAATAATCTGGAGATGTTCAAAGTCCAGAAAATAAACCAAGAATATTGTTAAAACAATCCATGTGACTTCAGAGATTTAATTGTAACCATACAAAGATCCAAGAAAACTTTTGTGTGCCAAAAACAAACAAATAAAACTTTCAAAATAATTAGATGTTCGCCGTCTCCTCTTCTGCGACAGATCATGGTGAACATTTACTATAGACAATACAATGTATTGCCATTAAGTTAGCAACTCAATACGCCAGCGTCATAATGTCCACCACAGTAAACACCCACCCTAATCTGACACGAAAGACATAAACAAGACCAATATTTATGTCTATTATAATATGCGTTGTGTCAGATTATGTGACTTCAACTGCAAAATTTTGAACAATGTAGTGGACAAAAATAACATGTTAGCCTATAGGCAGCTTTACAATCATTGCTTGCACAAAGTGCACCTAAATGGTTTTATTTGCATCTGACTTCTGAAATCAAGAAGGCAGATAAACTTTGAAGGAACATTATAAAGGCAGGAGTGATGCTGATTTGGTTCCATAATACCATCATCTCTGCTTTCTTTCACCATGTTTGTAAGAGAGAGAAGATTTTCTTTGCTCCTGTTGGCCAGTAAAACTGAAAAAAGTTAACTCTGCAGTCTTTCTGCCAGGAGGGCATTAAACATCCCATATGCTCCATCAGCTGTTGTCCACTTTTACACACTATACAGCATAAAACAATTTATTTGAATTAATGTAAATATTTAATTTGAGTCCAGATGCCCACTGTAAGGACCCAATCATACACCTTGTGCAATGTGTTTTTGCTAAATTCAACATAGTACTGGTGAAATTTTCCCATCCTGCTCCATGTTGTTTAAATGGCAATCACATTTGCGCCAATTGGTGTACTTGTCTGAAAAGAGGTGTGTTAACCCTTTTACGCATGCGATCACACCAGTGTGACCAGCCTTGACTGGTCCCTGAAGTGTACTATCACACTGGTGTGGTGAGAATGTTCAGAGCACATGTCATCATCTGCTAAAATTAAAATCTGACGGTGTGCGGTAGGGCACAGCAAGAGATGTGTAGCTCTTGTCAAAAATCACAATTTATACGTGCTTTCAAACAAATAACATTTATTTTAGGTTTCAGACATTCAAATACACATAACTACTAGCAAAACATACCATTTAAGTTTTGTAAAATACACACGGATATCTGTGAAGACAGCAATAATAATTATTTTTTTTAAATATAACTGGATGGTGTGCTTTGTTCACACAGTTTACGTCACTAGAATATTTTTTCTATACCTCTCCCAGATTTAAAAGTTGCTTACCTTCATGTATTTCATAAGACAATACTAAACAAACATGACCTAATCCAGCAGCTCGGATATCTCCTGCGGTGGCTATCCAACAAGGGATACAGCTACAATCAGAAGTTATCCTCAGCTGAATTCCCTTTAGACTTCACTGTGTTTCAGGAGAGGATGAAGTCTAGATGGGATAAAGCTGAGGATATACTCATGTCAATATAGCATAATTTTTGTGGCCCTGTACTACAAATAATATTTTTACATTACCGTGAGTGTTGGGTTTAGACTTGAGGTAGGGGTAGACGCTAATAAAATACAATTAATGTGTAATAAATAATATAAATATTTCTTGTTAACTTCCAATCGCAGCTGTATCCCTTCTAGCAACAACGCTGGTGCACATTATCCATCATACAACAAATAATACTATCCTTATTAAGCTGTTTAAAAGACAAAATATATGTTCTATCACATATTTAGGAATCGGAGTATCAGAAAATTCCCAATATAATTAGAACATTTGTCAATATTTAAAGAAAAGGGCAAAAAGAAGCAAAATCTGACATATACTGTACATAGACCATTGGGGCTGGTGGGTCACGTGATAAACTAGAAGCATTGCCATGAGAACTTTAGAACGCAATCGATTCTAAATAACAATCACACAACAAAAAAAAAAGCTCATGCAGGAGGGTCAGCTTGAGTATTTAAAACTCATGTGTGAAAGGGTTAAGGCGCATTTTTGGCATGTTGCTATTTTGAGGCAACTAAAATTAACCGTGCCATTGACAAACTAAAAGCTGCTCTAAATTCTGTTGTAGTTATTTAATGAGAACATTAGTGTGAAGCAGATTCACAACATGCATACACGTTGCTTATTAAACACACAGGGATGCACAGCAGCACATGAACATCTTTAAATATAAAAAGCTAAAGAATTAAAATGAAAAAGATTATCGTTGTCTAAAACATCTAAAAACTATTACCTCCTCTACACCTTCTTCACCTGAGGGGGCATTTGTCAACTCATTCTGTAGATCAGGGTGGGCAATTAATTTTTCCAAGGGGCCACATTAGACTCTTGGGGCGGTTTTAGAGGGTCAGACCAATAGAGTTAATTTGTTTTTTAAATAAACATTCTGTGAAACTATTCAACAAACATTCATAAACGTATTTTTAAAGTATTTTAAAGATCAGCATCAGAATATTGACTTCATATAAATGACACTGGGTTGTTTGTTCTATTGCTTCACCTTAGTTCATTTTTATTTATTTATTTTATTTATTTATTATATATTTTTATGTTCAGTGAGAGAATTCTAGCCTGTGTTGGGCTGAACAGGTGCACTAAAGTCAGGTTGAATGTGAGGTGGATATGTGATGTAATGATCATCACTGAGATAGGATCTGTATCTGTTAATCTATTATACTGTGTTCACACCAGACGTGGCACGCGCAGATAAATCGAGCTATTCGTGTGTACATAGACGCGTGAACATTTTGAGTTTACTCGCTTCATTTGTCGTGAAATTCACTTGACCATAGACATGGATTCACGTCATGGGCAGGGCTTCTGTTGCTAAATGGCTAACATGTATTTTATTGAGAGGATAACTGTGTTTATGTGCTTTTGGAAGGCTGAAAAACAGCGTTGAATCGTTTGGAGCCGTGTCTGAGTCCACTAGATCCATTCAGAGGTGCACCCAGCTCTGTGAGTTCATAAACTCCTCCAGAAACTTAACCTGGATGATGAAAGCTTTCAGCGGTGCTTCAGAGTGAATTCAGAGATGCACCTGCACCATGTGCTTTAATCCATGCACTTCTTAGATCACTCAAATCCAGCTGGTATTGTTTCTGAACCCGGCATAAGAATCTATATATTTCATTGGAATGGACTTATTTTTAACTGCCTGCCAACTGGCCAGAACTTCACTCACAAACCACATAGTGATGCGCTGAAAACAAAGCAGACAAGATTAGCAAAGCAAATGTGAGATATAGAGAAGAGCACTGGGAGATGTGCTGGGTTAGTTAAGAGCTGTGCATTACCCGAACCCAGCATGGGTCTAACTGGGTCTTAACAAGTGAACATGCTGCGCTGCTATAACTCACTGCTGCTAAACCTGTCATGCGAATTAAGAGGCCCCATTAGATCTGCCCGTTTCAAAGCCTGTGCTAAATTAAGGGATGTGAAACACTGTGCATCCCATGGGCCATGAAAGAGCATATAATCTGAACGGCTTTGTGAATCATCAGTCTTGGGAATTGGTTATTTCTAGTTGCTTCTGCACAGCTTGCACAAATCTACATGTTTACATGTGTCATCTTTCCCCAACTTTCCTTATCATAGACAAGTTTACATGCTAATAAACATGTACAGTCGCACAATGCAGTTAACTGGATATTTCCGATCTCAAGAGGTGGCAATTTTGCAATAAATTAAAAATATATCAGAAATATGGGAAAATACTTTATGATAGGATGATAAAGGGATAGAATGATAAAATACGGGAGAATCCTGGCAATATATATATATATATCCTATATAGATATATTCCTATATAACACGTTTTTTTTTTTTCTCACACGCAGATGTTATTTCTCCCACCCAGTTTTTTTTTCTTCCACCTATTTTTTTCCCCACCAACACGTTCCTTCCAGGTCTCCGTAAAAAAGTGACAATGGTGTGTTCAAAAAAAAAGCTAGTTAGGTGAAATTTATTTGTCTGGCATGAAATTCAAACAGGCCAATTTATGGCACATAAATACACTCTTGGCCCTATAATACACCCGGTGCAGTGCAGCACAAGGCACGATGCAATTGTTGTTTGCTAGTTTCAATTTAAAGCAAGTGTCGTTTTGACGTTTTTCACCACGCTGTTTAAATAGCAAATGCATTTGCGCTCATATGTGCAGCCTTAAGGTTGATTTATACTTTTGCTTTAAGCGCACACACATACGCGTGACTGCATAGCCCTCGCCGTGGCCGTCGGCGACCTTGACGCGCACTTTTCAAAAAATGTAACGCGTAGCGCAAGCTCTGTGATTGGTCGGCTTGGTATCGCTGACGAGTGTGGGCTGAGGTGAGAGCTGCGCGAGCGTGATGCAGCAAGTGTTTACAAATGTGGAGTCCCGTGAAGGAGCTCCGGATAGAGATTGTTGTTTTATGTTTACCTTATGATTAAAGTTGTTGCACGTCCACAGGTTCCTGCTTAAAAATGAGCGAATTTGAGCCACTTGTACATTAAGGAAGCGTTCAGAAAAAACAAAACACCAGCAAAGAAACTCGACACAGAGGAACATTAACACCTACTGCCAGCTAGCGTTTCGGAAGTGTTATTGCAGAGCAACAGAAACAGCGCGCAGAAGTATAAATGCACAGCTATGTGTAAGGCTTGCGCCGTGGGTCACGCCGATTAACTGACGCAGAAGTATAAACCAGGCTATAGACATTCTGGTCTAAAAAAGGAGGTGTGTTAAGGCACATTGCTGGCGAGTTGCTATTTTGAGGATCTAAAATAGAGTGCACAATAGACTGGCTGAGGGCAGATCTAAAGTCCAGCGCAGAGCGTGTTAGTTGTGCTCCTTGCTTAAACATTGCTTAATACACACAGAATGTACAGCAATATGCAAATATCTTTACAAATAAAAAAAGAATTAAAGGATTAAAATATTCCAAAAATTTGTATTTTCTACATAAATATAAAAAAACACTGCCTTCATCATCTCGAGGGGCTTTTTCAGTTTATTCATGACAATTTGCTTTTGTATAATATTATTATTATTATTAGTAGTAGTAGTATTTATTATATGCAAATTTATATTTGTTTTATTAAAAACAAGCTTAGATTTGTTCACCTGTCAGGTTTTGAACCATCTGGGCCATAGGATGTATGATTTGAAAATAAGTTTTTTGACCACACTTCGTTATTACTGTTCATTTATTCATTTGCTGGAAAAAGTGGATTCTGACACGCCCTTAATGCTTTTGCGCCCTGTGCATTGAACTTTGCATCTAGATCATTAAAACAGAGCCCTCAGACAGCTGACAAAGAAGAAAATATAACTAAATACAAATAATCAGATGTCACTGTTCATTTTCGCTATATGGGTGAGCATGCAGAGGTTATCAGTTTCTCCTATTGTGGTTGTATTGCTTTTATTCTTCATGTTTTTTCCAATGTCTACTGAGATGCTTACTTCCACTTGCCATTTGTATTTGAAAATGTGTATTTTGGTGAAGTGTAAAATCTGTTAACCATTAAAAGTATCATTATGTTTATAAGTATTTAAAAAAAATGCATGAATAAGTGTAGTATTTAAAATATGTACTGGAACAAGACCGTCATGTTATTGGCCTAATAAATGCTCTTTCATTAGGAGCTTGAGTTAAGCTGTAAATAATAGCTCACGACTAATCACTCGTTTAGCACTGAAAATGACATCATGACACTGATTGGCTATTAGCACCACAGTTCCACAACCTTTACAAGTAATTATTCACAGCAATGATGTGAAAACCAGCAAAGATGTTCTAGAAATGAAGTGCTAATGAGCAAGAATGGCAGCAGGGTCAAAAATGTCCTGCAGGGCTGCATGTGTCAGCCAAATAACTGCCATTGAGATACATAGCATGTACATTAACAGTCAGGTTCACATCATAGAAAGAAAAAAGACAGCCCAGCTTACACATGTCCTTTCATAGAAGTGTCAGTTGTGTTTGTATAGTTTCTTTCAGTGGTGAAAAGACTACTGAAAAATCGTATTCAAGTAAAAGTCCCATCACTTACCAAAAATATGTAGTGCAAGTAGAATACAATTATCTGTTGTAAATACTACTCAAAGAACAAGTAAAAGTAGCCCTTCAAAAAGTACTCAAGCAGGGTATATGCAGAAATCCTAAAGGAAATAATTTTTAAAGACCTTCTCAGAATATTTTAAGACCTCGTCGCCAGTTCAAGTTCTAATCAGTATCAAAGCTATAATTTAATTGCTAATAAACATTCATTCATTCATTTTCTTTTCGGCTTAGTCCCTTTATTAACCTGGGGTCGCCACATCGGAACAAACCACCAACTTATCCAGCATGTGTTTTACGCAGCGGATGCCCTTCCAGCCGCAACCCATCTCTGGGAAACATTCACACACGCTCATTCACACTCATACACTACGGACAATTTAGCCTACCCAATTCACCTCTACCGCATGTCTTTGGACTGTGGGGGAAACCGGAGCACCCGGAGGAAACCCACGCAAACGCAGGGAGAACATGCAAACTCCACACAGAAACTGACCCAGCCAAGGCGCGAACCAGCGACCCAGTGACCTTCTTGCTGTGAGGCTACCTACTGCGCCACTGCGTCGCCTTCTAATAAACAGTTGTAGTTAAATAAATGGATGGAGCACAACCGTGCAACAGAAATTAGATAAGCTCAGAAAAAAACTAACCTTGAAAGTTAATTCTGAACTAATTCCGCATTGCACAAGGTGCAAACAACCTTAGTTTTGTCTAGGTTTCCATTGGGAAACTTCTTAAAAATATATTTTCCCGGAAGCAAACCCGGAAGCTTCATAGCTGCTTCCATGTTAGCATGTTAACGTTTAATGTGGTAATTTCACAGTAGGAATACACACAGGTTCCAAGACTCGTTCTCGCCCCCTACAGAGCAATTCGGCCAGGTATACATCCGCGCTAAAATATCAAGGTGAAAGTCATCATAGCTTGCATAGACCCAGCTCCCAACCCAACTTCGAGAATAGATTAACGATGATTTTTTTTTTAATTGACAAGAGTCTTCCGTCAATGCAGCACGTTAACGCCGATAATGGCCCACAACTAATATATATATATATAGACCACAAAAATCCAGTGATAAGTATAATGTTTTTTTTGTTGTTGTTTTTACAATTGAATAATTAATCTTTCCATTGAAGTTTAGAAGAATATTTGGCCAATATTTGGGGTTTTAAAATGTAAATATTAAGAATATCACCTTTACCTTGTCTAAATAAAGTCATTAGAAATGCATATTACTAAGGACATTTTGTTTAAACAGTTTTGATATATTTTGTATGTTAATAAAAAGACCACAAATGAATTATGGATATATATACAGTTCAGTTCAAAAGCTTTTCCCCCGAGCAGTACTGTACATGTGCATGCTGGGAGGCTTTCTCCACGTCAGGCAGAGACACTAGAGCGATGATGACATTAGGAAATAAAGCCAGACATGCTGAGCCACGATCACCTCTCCTGGTGTCTCCCGTGCTCTCAGAGCCGCGATGTCCGTCCTGTCAACCAGCCCACGCTGCATGAAAAATGGAAAGCGTAAGAGAGACACTAATAAAAATAGCATTGAGAGTGGACAGGAAGCACTGCTTCATTACTCACCTCCCTTTCCTGGTCTGCTGCTGTACAAATGTGCTACATGCTGCACAACCATGCATCACCATCGGCTAAAAAACAAATGGGCTGTCGGCCCCGTATTTACCTCCGATTGTTCATGCACTCTCACATGCACTTGTTCGAGACGTAAATATGACCCAAAGAGACTCAGTCCATCTTCCGCACAACACTCCAGCCTGTGTGCTGGAAGCGGCCCGGACAAATTTGTTCACTGGGAATAGATGTAATGTTGTAATTGCAGAGTTAAAGCTTCCGGACATCATGTTCAACAGCAGACGTCTTAAAACACCAGTCTGTCAGACACAATAATTCCTCAATTTGGTGAACAATCTACTTCACTTCTTCACACCAAGAATAATAACTTTAAATGTAATAATAACTATATTTGTGTCAGCAAAAAATAACTAAAGTATATGCTTTGTAATTGTGCAGATGTCCTCAATGTGTTTTAGTGTATCTGACCAGTGAATCCAGCTTGTGTAATCTAATTAAACAGAGAATTTAGTGTAAGCAGTCAGTGTAGTGGAAAAAACAGATATATTATTAATAATATATATTAATGATATAAATTCCTACCAGCATTTCCAAAGGAGAATGCACTGGATATCAGGTGCTTTTATTGTTCTACTTCAATTTGCTAGCATGGCTTGTGTGATTTCCATCCATGGTATAACCAATTGTTTTCAAGATGGTCATTATTTTTAAATAATCTTCAAAAAGGGAAATTACATCAAGCAGTGAGTTTCTCCATAATGTTGTCTTTAGCTTTAAATTGTGCGAGAACCTTTTTATTTCAATGGATTGTGGCTGGTTATCAGTGTATCCCAACAGTATCGTTTCTCTACTTTTAAGCATCATAGCTGTGGTCTGCTGGATTTTTACATTCATGATTTTAAAACATTGAGTGTCATTTACTAACCATGCGTACGCACAAACTTATCCGTAAAATCTGCGTACAGAGAATCATGATTTATCAACGCTATCATGGTAAAAAAAAATATTCTAAATGTATGAAAACATTCAAGAACAACTTCTACATTTACGCTATAATCATGTACGCCTGGGCCCTTATTAAGATGTATAAAGATCCCTACATATAATTAGATATGTTATTTACAGAGTGAATGTATAGCAACTAGAAATTTAAAATGTGTATATATATAT
>CAIGQZ010032598.1:4950216-4963973 GCA_903798205.1 Danio tinwini
GAAAAGTCAAAAATAGTGAGATATCTTGCAGAGGGATGCAGCACTCTTAAAATTGCCAAGCTTCTGAAGCGTGATCATCAAAAATCAAGCGTTTCATTCAAAATAGTCAACAGAGTCGCAAGAAGTGTGTGGAAAAACCAAGGAGCAAAATAACTGCCCATGAACTGAGAAAAGTCAAGCGTGCAGCTGCCAAGATGACACTTGCCACCAGTTTTGCCATATTTCAGAGCTGCAACATCACTGGAGTGCCCAAAAGCACAAGGTGTGCAATACTCAGAGACATGGTCAAGGTAAGAAAGGCTGAAAAATGATCACCACTGAACAAGACACACAAGCTGAAACATTTTATGGACTGATGAAATGAGAGTGAGTCTTAATGGGCCAGATGGATGGGCCCGTGGCTGGATCGGTAAAGGGCAGAGAGCTCCAGTCCGACTCAGATGCCAGCAAGGTGGAGGTGGAGTACTGGTTTGGGCTGGTATCATCAAAGATGAGCTTGTGGGGCCTTTTCGGGTTGAGGATGGAGTCAAGCTCAACTCCCAATAATTATGCACAGTAATAGTCACCTGCACACACAGATATCCTCCTAAAATAGCTCAAACTAAAAACAAACTAAAAACTACTTCCAAAAATATTCAGCTTTGATATTAATGAGTTTTTTGGGTTCATTGAGAACATGGTTGTTGATCAATAATAAAATGAATCCTAAAAAAATATATATACCACCCTGCTCTATACGTTTCTGTGTGCATCTTTAGAGAGCATACTGTGACTGCATCTCTAGCGAGCAAGCAGATACATTTTCTGCAAGTTAGAAATGTCTATTTAGACCCTGATCGTTTACATTAACACTTAACAGATGCGTATATCCAAAGCAACTTACACCCAAAGCAGTGGGCTGCCCAGGGAACAGTTGGGGTTTCGGTACCTTGCTCAAAAAAATTACCTCAGCCGCAGTATTGAGGTGGCATTTAACGTCCCCACCAACAATCCCAGCTGGTACCAAGACTCAAAGCTGCGATATTTGGATCTCAAGTCCAACTCTCTAACCATTAGGCCACAGCTGCCACACAGATCACACTGAATGTGTTATTTTGGCATTATGTTTTGTGTGGTGTTTATGTGCCCAGCGCTCATCTCGAATTCACTTGCAGCACCTCATGTTTTGACGGTGTGCTCTGTGCTCCTGCAGTTGGAAAAATTATACTTTGTGCAGAAAAAAGCACTTAAGCATTAAGACTGTTGATACAGAGTGGTTGCCTAGTCAAGTGGTTCCCAATTACGGTCCTCAGGACCTACTGCCCTGCCCATTTTGTATGTCTCTCTTATTTTGATACACAAGGATCGGTTAAGGGATCTGTCTGTTAACAAGTTCTTTGTTTTAAGTAAGGAAGACATACTAGCTGTATATAGCTGTTTAGTATGCTATATACTATAAAAATATACTATTGCATACTGTTAGGCCTACTGTGGCCTAACAGTATGCAAGCTGAGCAGTATGTCCAAATTCATAGAAATCTTCTTGCGAGATTCTGCAATGCGTGCCCATGATGCACCGTGAGAGAATTCATGAATTGAATGAATGAAGTGACGCAACTGATGTGGGTAGGTCACATGATGATGACAAAATGGTGGATGTAGTACATTTGAATTTCATTCCTACTACTCATATTCATACTGCATAGAATGTACTTTTCTAACGGTCGAGTTGTACATTTATATTCAAATGCAGTACCTACTGAGTAGTAGACGATTTTGGACGCAGCCACAGAATGTTCTATTTCTATTGTTTTGTTGCCCAAACTGTCTCTTCTTAATTCATGATTTGACTTCTTATTTGTTCTGGACAGGTGCCGCTTTATGGAAAGCTTTTATATGGAGCTGCTGTAGGTGTGTATTATGTAAATTAGTAATCTTGTGCACAAGGACACTCCCTGAGAACAATGGGCTATATGCACAGCTAGTGTTTTTCAGCCAATAATAAACTTCCGGTGAAACCTTAATGTAACCATTTTCAAACTCATAGTTACTTTTACAGCATCGATGTTGTAATGTAATTACAATACATTCAGTTAAATAGACTTAAGCATTCATTTAGTTGTTCAAGCGTAAAACAAGATGAAAGACTGTGTAACCGCTAGCGCTGTCAAGATCAGCAGGCAAGCGCAGAAACTCCATTGAAAATACTGAGGTTAAAACAAACTCATATTTTAAAGACATGATGGGGGGAAATGAAATTTAATGCAATGCTTCCTGTTCGGTCTGAGACCCACTTCATATCGTATATCCATCAGGCAGTGAAGATCACAGATTTTTAAAGAAATCAGACCTTAAACATGGCGATTTTATAATGGAAAGACAGTTCACCAGAAGTGCTGAGGCTGGCTGACTAACAAAAGTCTGTGTGCATATACCCCATTTACACTCAATAACAGAAGAACAAATTTACACACACACAGACTGTTTTGGCTAGAAATCTCTCTTGACTAGATAAGGAGATTTTGGGGTGCGTACTGATTTATGTGTCAAAATGAGACACTTTATGTTTAAGTGATGTTTAGGTGATGTGTGGCTCCAGCCGATTTCACACATTTCCCTATTGGTCCATTAGGAAGTGAGTGGCTCTAAAAGCTTCTGGACTTCCTCAGAATTTCCAATCTCTCGACTGAAACCCATGACAGATTTGGTTCAGTTTCAGACAAGCTCACAGCCCAAAAACAGGCAAGATTTGCACAGGAAATCAGAGCAGGAAACTCTCCTCTGTAATTACCCAACCACAAGATAAGGCTCACATTAGCTTGTTCTATCTCTCTCAGCATCTGTCCTCTCTTTCTCTTACTTTATTCCTGCATGTGCTTTCTTAGGTGATAAAGTGCTCAACACATACACAGGAAAATGACTTAAAAGAGACCAGATTACTATATCATTAAAAACATGACTTGATCACATTCTAGTTCAGTTGTTTTTATTTCTGTAGTGCTTCATACTATGCCAACTGTGTTAAATCAGCTTTACATAGAACACAGGCAATAATCAGAAGCAATAGCTGTGTTTCCACTATCACGCCTAAAGCGAGCGAGCCAGGGCCTGTTGTATTTCCACTGTCACTTCCGGGGCCTGATCGGGTCAAAGTAGGGCATCCTCGCAGCTAGAGGCTGGTCTTTTTGGGCTTGCAAAATACCTTGGGCCAAAAAGGGCTGGCTGGGGCTTTAGGGAGAAGGAGAGGCAGATTTTGCCAGAGTCTGGTAAAGATGGCCTGCCGCCATTACCGTTTTCCACACACAAGTACATGCGACAAATAAATAAATAAGGGGAAAAAAAAACTGGTCAGTTTAAGATAGGCTATTCTATAAAACACCTTATAAGCTCGGGGTCTTTTTGCTTATGATCGCTCTTATGTTTCCCTTTTAAATGTAAGGCTGTTGCATAAAATAATAAAGTTTTAATTTATAAGTGATATTTCTTTGCTGCGTCCTCCTTGATGTTTCAATAACGCATAACAATCTTTAAACCATATTAAAGACACAGCAGCCAGTAAAGGCTGTCGAGAGGTTTTGTCGTTTAAAAAGTGTGTTTGTGCACGAAACGTGCATGTTTAGATGCTTGTATGTGTGTGAGAGACCGGGCGAAAGAGCACTCGCTTAACAGCTCTGTTGATGCTGCGAGCGGCGTTTTTTTTTTCTTTATTTATTTTGGAGATAATACAAAATATGAATAGAACAGAAAGACAGAAAACTTTATTAATTACATGTCTAATTTTGTAGGCTCAAATATTGAAATGATTTAAAGAATTACAAATATCCGATAGAATAAAATTACATTAAATAAATAAACCAATATAAAACAAACAAAAGCTATAACAATTTAGGTATATCTGATGCAGTTTTACAGCAGTTTAATTTAGTGGATATTTTCATTCCTAACATAACAAAAAGGTAGTACATTTACCCAGAGTGTGTTGTTTTTTTTAATTCAAAGCATTTTCTTAAAATATGTGTAAAAATAAGATTTGTCACCAAAAATCATTCCGCTAGCTGAATCACAGAAAAAGTTCTGGGCAAATTAAGACACAAATCACCCCAAAGTGGATGAAAACTTCCCCAACAGCACGTGAGGGGGAAACTATTGAGTAGTCATCTAACTAATGACGTAATGTGATTGACTGTGGGATAAGAGGGTGGAGTGGGAAGATTGGGTCACGCACTGAGGAAGGCAAATGTCTGTGTTTTGTATCTCCTAAGAATGTAAAATAAAGCTATACAAAGTAATTATTTAACAAGTGCAAATCATGACTTTCTAAATCATATTATTAACAAGAATAAAGAATCAAAAAACCGCAAGCATGGAGTGCAGACTTATATAGAACCTGCTGCTTCAACTTTTGTGAATACTGTCTTGCTAAAATTTTTACACTTTTTACTATTAAAATACCTAAAATATACCCTTTACTTAAGTCAAAAAACGAGAGTTGCCCTCTGATCAAACATTAATGAAAAACTGCACACAGATGAGGAATAACCTAGACATTCAGTTTTTGATGAAGATGAAGTTGTTTCTTCATGCAAAATAGATCTGAGGATTGAAATAAAATTTAGCTGCTTTATTTTCGAGGTTTTTAGGTGGGGCATTTTTGCAACCCAGGCTCATTCTGAAAACATACCCCTGTATACATTTCTGGAGAGCACCAAATACGTCCCAGGAGGTACGTTTTTTTTGCAGTTTTTGTTTTCGCGAATCCACCAGAGGCCACTGTGTACGCTTTTTCAGATCAAATTTCTCTCGAGAGTGCCATTCACACCTGATGTTCTCACATAAATCCACCAGAGGCTGCTGTCGACTGACTGGCTGACTGAATGACCAACTGACTGATATCCCCCAACCCACTTCCCTAAACCCAATCGATAGTGTTTTAAAAGCACCAAATTGACCAGCGCCCATCCCCTTCCCTAAACCCAACCGATAGTGTTTTTAAAACCAATCCAGAAAAAAAAGCCCTTGCGGCTGCCTGAATTTTACCACATTTTCAGATTTTACCACATTCTCACCCTGTTATTTACTTGTTTGTTTTATTTTTTAGCTTCTGTTTTTGTCTTACCTGCTTTCTGGAACCGTTCTTCACTGGACACAAGCCCCATCGTCACGGTCAACTTCGATCTGTTTCTCAAATCCATCTGACATACGTGGCGAGCCACTGGGCAAACTGGTAATAGCGGAAACACTGTCCACACGGAGGTAATTGGTCAGCTGGTAAGTGCAAAAAAGAACAGTGTCATACCGCCCCGTAGAGTTTGTTTTAAAGATGAAATGCAGCCACATGATTCGTGACATAATTCTGGCTACATAATTTGCGATCTACAGAAATGTATATTGGGCTACATCTTCAGAATGACCTGAAATGCAAACTTTATAGAGAAAAAAAACAGGAGGGTTAATAACATTTATAGCTATGTAACAAATACTAAAATTTAATACATAAACAAAAATTGCTGGCTTGCTGTAACCCAATGTTGGGTCAAAAGGTGTCATTTATATGAGTGCCAGTTGGAAGGAGTGCAGAAAACAATTAGGCACAAACACAAACATACATCCTTTGGGACTGTTCTATTCTAGTTTCTTCCTGGACAAATGTGTTTGATTTAACTTACTTCAGCTTATCCCACAGCAGAATGAACCGCCAATTACTCTGGCATATGTTTTATGTGGCGGATGCCCTTCCAGCAATAACCAAGAACTGGGAAACACCCATACACTCTCTTGTTTACTCACACACTATGGCCAATTTGGTTTGTTCAATTCACTAATACTGCATGTTTTGAACTGTGGGGGAAACCTGAACACCTGGAGGAAAACCCATGCAAGCTCAAGAAAATCCAACTGGCCCAGCCGGGACTCGAACCAGCAGCCTTCTGTGAAAATCTTTACAATCAGTTTACATAGAGACCAATTAGTAGCTCTCTTAGAAGTTAAAACAGATGAAAAAAAATTGTTTGCTGCATCAAAAAAGATTATTACAATTAAATTGCTCCAGAGAAGGCCACTGATACTACAGGAATAGTTAAGAACAGTGAAGGAACATATATGGGATGGAAACAAATGGCATGTAGTCTAGATGTGTTTGATGAGCAATGGGAACCTTTAACAAAAGAACTAGGTGAGATATGAGGAAGAAATAACCTACTTTTTCCTTCTCCTGAAAAAGTTTAGCTGGTTATCTCCATTTTATTTCATAAAATTTTTTTTTGTGGAGGAAAAACATTTAAAGTAACAAAATGGCCTACATAGAGTCCAGACCTGAATGTTGAGTTCAGCGGTTTTATGCTTTTATTTTATATTTCTTTGGTTCTCCATCTTATCTTCTTATTGCTTCGTTCCCCAATCTTTGTACCTTAAAATTCAACTGGTGCTAACAAAATGTTGTATTAATCACAATTCTGTTTTATTGTGCACTGAATACATTGGATATTGGATTAACAAAAAAAAGTAAAAAAAAAACTATAAATGTTCACACTTTAATTTAATGTCCAACTAACACTACTAACAAACCATTAACTAAGACTTTTAGCTCATTTAACTACTAAATTAGTTTACTACATTCACATGGGTTTCCTCCGGGTGCTCTGGTTTCCCCTACAGTCCAAAGACATGCGTTGCAGGTGAATTGGGCAGGCTAAATTGCCCATAGTGTATGTGTGTGAATGAGTGTGCATGGATGTTTCCCATAGATGGGTTGGATAAGTTGGCGGTTCATTCCGCTGTGGCGACCCTGGATTAATATAGAGACTAAACCGAAAGTGAATGAATGAATGATTTATACAGTTTTTTTGAATGCTTAAAGCCTAACCCAGATTCTCATAGCACAATTTATAAAAATTTGCACTGAGTTTGCAAAATTTAAAGCATAAACACTGCTTTGCACTAAGTTTTCAATTTTGTAACACACACTTTGCAAAACTGTAGGTACAATCCACTGCACAGCACTCTTTTTGCAGAACTGTAAACGCAACTCACTGCTTTACACTGAATTTCCAAATGATCAACACACTCCTAGCAAAGCTACACACATGTATGGCTATTATTTACACTATTTTGCCAACTGTCTGGCACACTGTCACATGTGAAAACTGTTTTAGATAATTAGTTCACTTTGCAATCAGATACTTTCCCCGGTGCCTTGGACTAGAGGACATTGCAAGTGATGTAGAGGAAAATTTGTGGCGGGACCCAAAGAGACGGCACGATGTAGTCTGATTAGTTTTTTTTCCCAGTGAATTTACTATTTTGTGTTTTGATTCAGAAAAAAAATCTCTTGTGCTTGTTGTGATGTGTGTAAATAAACACCTGTACTTGAAGTATGCATACCTGCATGTTTACAGAACTATGAGAAAGGTATGACCTCAAACTGACATAACCTAGCTTGTGCTCAGAGACGGCAAAAGCCATTTTTTTAATATATATAATTTTTTTTATTTGCCGTTCAAAAACATAACAACTTAGAAAAAAAACTCAATCCAAACATAATCTTGCACACACTGACTGAGACATGTCATACAGTGAATCAAATATAAAGCCATGAAATTACACACACACACACACACAAAACAAACAAACATACAAATAAACCAACAAACAACAAAAAAATATCTAAAATAACTTAACAAAAAAAGAACAACATACCGTGCAGACATCAAATAGAAACTCTGTAAAGGGTTAAATAAAACCATATTCTTGAAACAAATCATACAATTGTTTAGCCTTCTCACTCTTCATTATTTTTAAAGCTTCTACATAGGTGGCAAACTCCTTTTTAAAGACAATCAGTTGAGGAGCTGTTTTCAAAGCAAAAGCCAGATGTAGTTTTTATTCATTACATCAGTGTGTAGTTGGAGCATTATGTGCTTATTAATGTGACGGCTTGTGTTAAATGTTTGATACAAAAATACCATTTTTACAAAGGTTTGAATAGTTAAGCCAGGTTTATTAGCTTTTGCAAGATAACTAAAATGTTTTGCACATTTGGTGAAAGGTTTTATTATTGGTGTGTAGAGTTTCGCAAAAATAGCCAATAGTTACAAAAAATGTGCTTAAGCCATCAGAAAAAAACTGTAAATGTAATCATCGATTTATAGATTTGATTGATTGATTGATTGATTGATTGATTGATTGGTTAGTTGGTAGGTTGGTTGATTGCTTGATTGGTTGGTTTGTTGATTGACTGATTGATGCTTATTTAAAGTGTTACAGTGAAACATTCCAGTCATACGGTAAAGCATGTGGCAGAGATGATTTTACGAATGGAAACACCAACAGCATCAAGCTTGAGGAAGCACAAAGAGAATCTCATTTAATTTATGTGGCACGTGGGCTGGGATGGCAGTGATGCATGGTTTGGTTCAGCAATTGATAAAAGAGAGGAAATTTCTTGGAGACGTTCAACATAGCAGATATGGAAGCAATACATCACCTATTTACTAACACATAAATGACTACTAAACATCCATTCCACGTGATCCAGTGACCAAACATGCACCAAATAGTATCTAAAATAAGAGATTGTGAAAGACTTTTAATTGATTGAAAATGTTGTTGTTTTTTTCAATTCATTTTATTTCTATAATGCATTTTAACAATGTAGTCTGTGTCAAAGCAGCTTAGACCCTGTCCACACCAAACCGGGGATTTTCAAAACCGCATTTTTCTTTACGCAGTTTTGATGTTTGGGTGACTGAAACTGAAACTTTCTAAAACTCAAGCCAGTGTGAAGATATTTCAAAACTCTGGACACAGTGTGGTCATGTGGACACTACAACCAGAGTTTTCTCCTTTCTGATTGGCCAACATTCACACCAAATGTAGAAGACACAAATAAGGCAAATTGTGCATGTGAAAATGCATTGAATATTTAATGTTGTTCGTACTGCAGGACAGCAATCTGCCTCTGTTCTCACATTTCCATTGACTTCTATACAGTTTACTTGTAAAAAAATACTTATGGCCTGTTTCCACTGACTGGTACTGTACGGTATGGTACGGGTCTTTACGGGTCACCTTTAACAGGCTTGCCTTTCCACTGCTAAAAGGGTACCAAGAGTACTCTTTTGGTGGGTGTAGTGTACGACAGAATGTTTCAGTCAACGTATATTTACTTGAGAAAATGTCTACAGTAAAGCTGTCCGGGTCATTCACATATCATATGAGAAGCACTTCTCACAAAACAGATGCTTTACACACATAAACATTTCTGTATAAATGTTTATTACAAAACTTTCTATTAACATAATTTGATTATAACTGCAGATCAATGATGGTGCGAAATAGCCTACTGTAACGTCTGCAATTCTATAAAATAAATAAATAAATGCAACATATATGAACAAATACAGACCCTTAGTCTCCGATATGTTACCAATTACAGAAAAACTACACACAGCAGACATTAAGTCCTTATTTAGGTTCAAATACAACACGAAATAGAGCCCACAGTCAGTGCAAACCTCTAATCTGCATCTTTAATCTTCACCAGCACAATGTAACCTCTGTTAGAAAGTAATTCCGTCATTCCGAGTTCATAATAGTCCAAAAGGTGATGATAATAGTTAAACGTAGCAGTTTGTTCACGTTTGCTGAAAAATATAATTTGCTCCTTTTTTCCGGCTTCTTCTTAGTTTTTTTTCGCGCATCACTCTTGCGTTTGTCAGTTTCTGACAGGATCAGGTTTTCAAAAGCACGTCAATAATCAAGCGCACGCTATTATCATGAGCTCAAGACATTTGTTTTTTCAAATATAGACGCGCTGCGAGCACAAACAAGAAAGCGAAACCACTCAGGGTAAAATCTACTCTTCTTCTTGGCTTTGTGGCTGTTCATCAAGACGACGACAAGTTTTGTTTGAGCTCGAATCGACCATGGCTCGGCTGTGTATTTAAAACATGGCAGTTCCTTTGTTTTTATTCTGGCTTTTTGCGTGAGCGAATGACGTATCTCTGTAAACCAATAGCGTTCAGCTTCGTGTCTAGCGAAGAGTACTCTTTGCAAAGGGTGCCGGAAAAGTGGTACTATATGGTTCGCTTTTAGGTAACCTTTGACAGTGGAAATGGCCATAGAAGCGTACCTTACCGAACCGTACCGTACCGTACCATACCACTTAGTGGAAACGGGCCATAAATTCCACATTTGGTGTGAGTCCACCAAAAAAAGTGTCATTATCGCCCCCTGCTGGTTTGGCGTGGCCTTAACATGCATTACAGTGTGTTTTGGATTTTTCATGTGGATGGAGATTTTTTTCAAACAAAAGTGAAGAAAAGTGTTTACAAAAACACCCATGTATGTGTGGACATGGTCTTAACATAGATTAGGTTCTAGTAAATTAAAACTGTTTCAGTTGTCACAGTTGTAATTCAGTTTACAACCTCAAATCAGAAAAGGTTGGGAAAAGAATGAAAAATGCTATTTAAAAAAAGTAGTAATTTCTAAATTTACTTTCACTTGTATTTCATTGCAGACAATGCAACAATCATTATTTAATGTGTTCCTTTTTTCTGTTTTTATTTTTTTTAAATAAACATGTATTCAAATTTTGGTTCTTGCGACACATTTCAAAAACAGTTGTAACAGTAAAGCCCTTACCACTTTGTAATGTAGCCATTCCTTTTCAAAAACACTTAAAAGGTGTTCAGGGACTGAAGACACAAAAGTGATGAAGTGTTTCAGGTGTAATTTTGTCCCATTATTCCTGCAAAAAAGTTTTAAGGTGGGCAACAGTACAGGGTCCTTGTTGTCCAATTTTGTGCTTCAAAATGCACCAACATTCTCTATTGGAGACAGGTCAGGACTACAGGCAGGCCAGTCAAGTACCTGCATCATCTTCCTCCGCAGCCAGGACTTTGTAACGTGGGCAGAGTGTGGTTTTGCATTGTCTTGTTGAAATGTACTTTTCAGCATTAATGGTGCCATCACCAAGTTACCTTTGCCAAGCGCTCTGATACAACCCCATACCATGACAGATCCTGGCTTTTAGACTTGTTGCTGGTAACAGTCTGGATGAATCTTTTCATCTTTGGTCTAGAGCATCCATTTCTCTCAAAAAATATCTAAAATACTGATTCATTTAACCACGGTACATGTTTCACTGTATGATAATCCATCCAAGATGCCTCCGAGCCTAGAGAAGTTCACTGCGTCTTTGGACACTGTTAACATAGGGCTTCCTTTTGGCACAGTACAGTTTTCAGTGGCATTTGTTGATGTAACTACATATTGTGGTACTCATCAAAGGTTTGCCAAAGTAGTTCTGAGCCCATGTGGTGATATTGCTTATAGATGAATGAGGATTCTTGATGCAGTGCCATCTGAGGGATCAGAGACCACGATAGTTCAGCTTATTTCTGTGCCCTTTTCCTTTACACACTGAAATTCCTCCAGATTCCTTGAATCTTTGAATGATGTTATGCACTGATGAAGGTGAAATATCCAAATGTCTTCCTATCTTTCTTTGAGGAACATTGTTTTTAAGCATTTCAATAATATTCTCACATATTTGATGGCAAACTGGCAATCCTCTGCCCATCTTTGCTCCTATCTTTGTGAATCACCTGTTGACATCTACTTTCTTTTTATTTGCGTTTTCCATACTTTTCTGATTTGGGTTTGTAGTTCAGTTCAATGCAAATGTCATTGCTGAAAATCAGAAAAGTATAAAAACTCTAGGTCATTAAAAATCACTCCAAACATGCCAGTTTAAAAGGTCAATAGATGCCCTATTAACAAATATTTAACTTGTCTTTAATTCAAACTCACGTATTTCCAGCAGATTTTAACCAATTCACTAAACCAGGACATTCACTTTACCTTCTCTGGACACCAATCTGGCTCTTAGTTCTGCCTGATTAGAAAGCAATTAAAGAACAATTATAGGGAAGAGAAACAGATAGAGATCTCAGAATAATCCTGCTGAGCACAATTGGCTTTCCAGGGGCTTTTAAATGATTCTATATAAACACTGGTCTTTTTATGAATTTTAGACATATTTTTAAAAGCAGCTACAAAAACATGAGTAACACTTGAGTTACTTGAAGGGGTGTTCATAAGATGTCATGAAACATTTATAATAATGACACAGGGCTCGAAATTGCGACTATTTTGGTCGCATATGCGCCCGAAATTTAATCTACGCAACCTTGTAATATATTTGGGAGCATTTGTGCGATTGCATATCATGGTTGTAGAGCGACCTGTTTAGATTTTTCCTAAAAACGTGATGAATCGGTCTTCCCTGCCGTTACATTGGTTCATATTAGCTGTCAATCACTCAAGGCTTTCCGCTGTCAGATGACAGAGAGCTTTTGTGACCGCGGGACATGCAAACTGCTGAAGAGTGAAAAGTACACAGGTTTGCAAACCCCACCTAAAGTTACAAATAATGTCGCCAATGACAGCGATTATGTGATGAATATTGATCTGCCAGCTGAGATCAATCGAGTGTACACATTGTACACATCGTCAAACACTGTACACATTATCGCCAAAGAAGCTTGCCTTTACTGAGTTTAAACTAATTTTGCGGCTCATAACAAAGATTGGTATTGCGTCAGTGGTCATCGCGAGAGTTCTCAATAATAGACCACTTTTTTCCACAAACACAGAAAACTGTAAATCAGCTCATAACGAGACTGAGCATTTACAATGACACAAACCGAAACCAAAACTTTTAAAGAGTGGCAGAAGTGATACTTTTCTTCCTTTCTTTTGTCCGTTTTTTCTTGAGATGTATATTATTTTTCTATTTAGTTACTGGAGACTGCTTTGCCGCTTTCAGCCTTGAATTGAATAATTTATTATAATCTTTTGTTTGTTTTGTAGCAGAAATATTTTATTATTAAATTGACATGCATATAAAAACAATAGGGCAAAATAAATATTTCTTACTGCAATGCTTCATTTATGTTTGATGCAAACTATACATTTATTTTTCATGAAGAAACGGTAAGACTTTTTATAGCAGATAACTCACATTCAAGCAGCATTATAATGACAAATGTAATTCATTCATTGTTAGTATTATTGTCATCATCATCATCATCAATAATATTTTATAATTATTAGACATTCATTTTGTAATTATTGCACAAATATCAATAAGTTATTACAGCATTAGTTAGATAGTTGTTTCTGGTTTTTGTTAGTCTTAATTGATGTTGTTTTCAAATGTAATAAATCCTTTAATATATAATTTGCAGTGGTGCTCATTACTTTTGATGGGTGCTCCTAATTTTTTTTTCTAAATATTTGAAGTTGGGAGCACCGGTGTTACCAAGTAAAAAGTTAAATTCGAGCCCTGATGACATGACGTGTCATGAATGTGAATGAGTTTTATGCATGCTTATGACAACCAATATTTACTACTTGTCATTTACTCAGTTATGCCATTTTAAATGCAAAGACGCATTGTTTGTTTGTTTTTTCAAAGTAAACATGTATTTCAATTTTGGTTCTTGCAACATTTCAAAAACGTTGTGTTCCCCCACAAGTCCAAAGACATGCACTATAGGTGAATTGGGTAAGCTAAATTGTTCGTAGTGTATGTGTGTTTCCCAGTGATGGGTTGCAGCTGGAAGGGCATCCGCTGTGTAAAACATATGCTGGATAAGTTGGCGGTTCATTCCGCTGTGGTGACTCCAGATTAATAAAGGGACTAAGCCGAAAAGAAAATGAATGAATATATATATATATATATATATATATATATATATATATATATATAT
>CAIGQZ010032598.1:4976177-4991353 GCA_903798205.1 Danio tinwini
TATATATATATATATATATATATATATATATATATATATATATATATATATATATATATATATATAAACATACATGCATTTTTGATAATACTGTACAAAGAATATACAATAATCTCTTTTACGTGGCGCAGTATAGACTAAGAATAAAACGTCTCTGCATGATGCTGCAATAAGCACAAATGTCAGGAACAGAACAGCATGCAGTTTTCATATAAAATTCACGTTTATTTTAAAATAAATAGCTACCACGAATAACCCATGCGTCGCGGGTATTTAGTAAATATAATGCACATATAAGACTGTTTAATCAAATGAAACAAACATAGCCTGACTCAGCTTTAAAAACTGTTACATTTCTGTAGTAGCGCTCTATAAAAGCGTGTTGTTTGTTTATTTGTTTCTGAGGGGGGAAACGTCGTTTATATGTTTGTTTGTTTGTTTGTTTGTAAACACCTGCTTTTAGACAGGGGAAAAGAAGTGTCAGGCTTGGTTCGCCGTTTGTTCGGGTGTTTCTGCGGGTTTTGTCCACTAGGGGCATCATACTCTTGTAAATCGCCCAGTTAGTCGCAGTGAAGTTGAATAAAAGTGTAAAAGTGGCTCGTTCTTTGGCTCTTTTGTATCACCAGCCGCCCGCGGACTCGCTTGTGATTTTTTTCTCGATACTTCGATAGCTGTATCGGTGAAATGTAAGTCTAAATGTGTGGATTTCATTTATTTATTAACTGTCTTATCATTTAGCCTATTACTTATTAGTTATGCTATATTGAAAGGCATCGTAGCTTGCTCTTAATAAACGTGTCTTAATAAACACATAAAAAAACGTTTGCTTAAAATACAATTCAGCACGTGTTCGGTCTTATTGTTTATGATGCGCTGATAATAGGCTATCTCAATGACTTATTTGTTTTTATTATTGGAAAAGTGTAAGTCATTAGTTTGCAACTCAGCTTGCATGCGTTCGGACTACTGACGCTGTTTGCGACTATTAATCAGCTGTATTTTATTTAGGACACAACAGCATGCATTTTAAGCATTAGAAATGCAGTCTAAATAAGCCATTTAAATTTTGAGTTTCAATAAAGAATAGGAATGTTGATCTTTCATTATTAGCAGATCTAGACTTGTTCAGATTTTTTTAGTCGTGTCTGTTACATATTGATAACCTCCTGTACTAATAGATGATGTATTTTGTTTTCAACTTTCTCCTAGAAAGCAGAGCACAAGCCTTTCGCAACCGCCCATTACCCGATTACCTCTTTGTGTCCCAAGTGGAGGATGAAGAGGCAACAAGAACACACTTTCTGTTTGTCTGTCTCTGTCTGTCTTTCCAGTCTCGCACAAACACGCACTGATCAAATGAACTCATGATATCAAACGTGCCTTTTCTTTTCCCAAAGTCTGCAGAAGTGTTCCAAACATTAATACTAAAAATAAAATAAATAAAAGACGCACAATCGCGCTTCCACAAATGCAGATATGAGTTTCAATATTAGCTCATACTTATCTTAATGTCCACGGCTCAGTCTCCTATTTCCTTATTTAAAAAATACAAATAATCAAAGAGCGTCCTTCCCAGAATCTCAGGCCTGGGACATTCACCGACATACGGTCCACAACGTCTCCCCTTGACAACTGCTCTATGAAACATCTCTGAGCTGATTTTATTTCTCTTATTCATTCCTAAAATTCGTAGGATGGGAATCTCATTAGGCCAAATAAGCGTGCATCAACACTTTTTTTCCGCTGTCCATAAGCAAGAGGATCACTTAATAGATCATTAACCACCAATATGCTGCTGACATGAGAGTTTTGTGCATCTCCTCTCCATTAGAGAGAGAGAAAAACCGTGCAGCAGCGGCGAGTGTGAGGGAATCAGAGCGCATGACAGCGCGGGCCCGGTGCCGCGTGATGGGCTCCGAGTGTAACGGCAGACCGAACATGTTTCCGCGACTGATTTACGATCTCTGGAGTGACGCGGAGTCATCTGACTTCAGGGCTCAAATGCATTATTAAACGCATTAACTGTTGGCATTGTAGTTGACGTGGGAATGCGATGCAGAGCCTTATTTGATTGTGATATGGGTGAGTAAAATTCGCAATGACGGAAAATAGATATTGTCATGGTAGTTAAAAACTGAATGCAGTTAATACTATTTAACTAGTCGTATTAATGTTCAATTTTTGGTATGGCCTAATATAAGTTTTATTTTGTTAAACAGCAAGACGTGTTGAGTCGCTTTTGTTGTCAGGAGAATTTCTGTAACTGATCCTCAAGGTTCTCCATTGATGTCTGACCAAAAAGACGATTTCATAATTAAATATTATAATGGAGATCATAAAATTGAATCTTGTATTCAGAGTCAGTGATAATTTTTAAGTGAAAGAATTGCTGTTTAATCAGTTACAGAAAAAGTAAGCTAAATAATAAGAATATTTTAACTGGATTAATATTAATTACATTTTATTTACTAAAATATCGTATATCTTATTTAAATTAATAAATCCTACTGTAATATTTGTGACTTAAGAATAACAAATAATCAATTGGCTTAAAACGCAAAGCTGCAATCAGGCCCGCTTTGGCAAATGCAGTGGAAGAAGAACCTCGTTAATTTAACGCATAGTGAATCGTTTACGCAACACTGTAGTTTTTGGCTCTAGCATTTATTCGCAGATAAACTCGCTTATTTTACAGTCATATCGCCCTACATAACAGCAGAGCAGCAGCTGCGCTGGAGTCGAGCGTGCGCAGGTGAGCGCGCAGTGACAAGATGTGCCACATGAGGGCAGCGTTGGGCGAGTTTTTGTGATCAGGAGCGCATTACCAGTCCCTCAACACACCCCATCCTACTGAAAATCCAAAAGTCAATAAACATCACAATAACACCTCAAAATCACGAGTACCGCGCGTTCTCGTCCTGCAAAACGTCGTCAGTATTAATGCAAATGTATGCGTTTTTAACAACCACGACTTTGAATATCTCCACGATCCTTTATTATTATTTTTTACGTCTATGCTAACAAAACCTTTTGATATGGTATAAACTTACGCATTTATTTTTTTGAGCAGATTGGTCAGTGGATAAACATTTACTGAGATTTAAAGACAAATGTTTTGAAGTAGGCTATTGCGCAAATGAGGGTTGATGTAACAACCTGCTGTTGCTTGTAATAGACCGATATCCATTTATATTAAAAACAATAAATAGATCATACGTCTTATCAAGGGTTTCTATTCATTTTAAAGCTCTGCTGAAGTTATACTTTGCAGTCTTAAATCTATGTTTTGATTTACAATTCACACAAAGAGAATACAATTTTAACGCAAGGGTATAAATGGAACAAAACTCTTTTCTTTTTTTAAACAAAACAAAAACGACGTGATTAAAATGTGCCCAAGTAATGTACTCGTTTTACTTTTTCAACAGTACAGACAAACGGCTCCTCGTTAGGCGAGCACATCCAATCAGTCAATACACGAAATACCACTCTCGCTTTCTTCATCCCGTCAGCTGACAGCACACAAACAACCATCATTATGCTAATTCTACAAATCTGACTGGTCGCCAGCTCCTTCTGACGTCACGTGCGCGCAGGCTATAACAGTAGAGAGCGGTCTGGCGTCCTGCTACAGTCTGAATACTGGAGGAGTGAGTGCGAGCTCAAATTCTCTGCGGTGCAGAGCTGGAAAAACACAGCACCCTTCCACCCCAACACTGCTTCACTGGCTTAAGGACATATTTTGGAGTATCCGGGATCGGGACGGGAGCCCTCCTCCGGTACTCATTTTATCTTTTATTTATGTTTTGAGTTGAAGTGCGGCGACGGGACATTGAGCGCGCGAGAGAATTGACTTTCTCCAGCGCCGCGAGCAGACTCCAAAGACTGCAACTGTCGAGCTCTGCGCGTCCATATGAGGCAGATGTCTTTCGCGGTGCATTAGTCCTGAAAGTTTTTGGCTTTCTGTTGTTCGAGCACAATCGAGTGACACTGTATGCTCCAGCGCTCGAGCGCGCCGCGTGCGGACACCCATCAAGAACATTGCATGCGCAAAGAGGGGGGAGAAAAAACGCAAAAGTCTGGTTTTTCCAACACTTTGCTGAAGAACAGGGGCACGATGAGCGCCGATCTCGCCATGGGGCCCGAGCTGCCCACCAGCCCGCTGGCGTTGGAATATGTCAATGACTTTGATTTAATGAAGTTCGAGGTAAAGAAAGAGGCCATGGCGGCGCACGACCGCGCCAATATACGGCAGTGCAACCGTCTCCAGCCGCAGGGCTCCGTGTCCTCCACTCCTATCAGCACCCCGTGCAGCTCCGTGCCGTCCTCCCCGAGCTTCAGCCCCACAGAACAGAAGAACCACCTGGAGGAGCTGTACTGGATGCCCAGCGGCGCGTACCCGCAGCAGATCGACCCGCAAACGTTAAACCTGACGCCCGAAGACGCGGTGGAGGCTCTGATCGGTGCCACGGCCCACGGGCACCCGCCGCCCCCTCACGTGCAGCAGCAGCTCCAAGCTGGAGCGTTTGATGGATACAGGGGCGCGCATCACCACCACGGCCACGCGCAGCAACAGCAGCAACAGCAGCAGCCGCAGCACCACCACCACCAACATCAGTACGGCGCGATCCCCCATCACCCTGACGACCTGTCGGGTCACCCCGGCGCTCACGGCCACCACCCGCACCATCACCACCACCACCACCACAGTCAGGACCTCGACAGCCCTTCTCCAACCTCGCCCGAGCAGCTCCACCATCGCCACCACCACCATCACCATCCGCACGGCCACCCGGGTCAGCAGGGTCACCACGGTGTGGGGGCCGGCCTGAACGTGGAGGACCGCTTCTCCGACGACCAGCTGGTGACCATGTCCGTACGGGAGCTCAACCGACACCTGCGGGGCTTCACCAAGGACGAGGTGATCCGCCTAAAGCAGAAGCGCCGGACCCTGAAGAACCGGGGCTACGCGCAGTCCTGCCGCTTCAAGCGCGTGCAGCAGAAGCACCTGCTGGAGAACGAGAAGACGCAGCTCATCAACCAGGTGGAGCAGCTCAAGCAGGAGATCAACCGGCTGGCCCGAGAGAGAGACGCCTACAAACTCAAGTGCGAGAAACTGACCGGAGCGAACGGGTTCCGCGAGGCAGGATCCACGAGCGACAACCCGTCCTCCCCAGAGTTCTTCATGTGAGTGCGTGTATGCAGTACAGTGTGTCTGCTTCTTATGCCTGAGAGACAGCTACCAGTACTCGTATTAGAAGAGAATAATCCACAAGAAATAATAACGATAATAATAATCTCGTATGTAATCATCGCCACAGAACCCTGGCAACTAAAACGCGAAGAACACGGTAGAATGTTTTCTGGGAATTAGATTAGTTGCTTGTAGTACTACCCCTCGTTTTGTAGAAAACAGAAAGAGAGAAAAGCGAAGAAGAACTGGTTTTTGTATTTAGATAAGACCTGCTTTGCGTCTGGTATGTTGAGGATAAAGAACAAAAGTCGCCAAACTGTGTTTGCGCTGAGCGGAGAGAGAAACTTTGGATTTTTTTTTTCTTTTTCCTACTCGGCCAGAAAAGTTGAGAGCACCACAATATGCAAAACTTCCCTTAACTTCTCCCGTTAAAGCCGCCTGAGAGAGAGAAAGAGGGGCGACAGGGGGAACTTTATGCAACATCTCATTGGTTTATTGCCTGCTTGGTTATATATAGATATATACATATATATATATATATTAAAAAGAAAAGGAAAAACGACAAAAACAAACACATAAATCTGCATTAAGATATTAATCCTGCATGCTGGACATGTATGGTAATAATTTCTATTTTATACACTCTTTCTTTCCTTCTTTCTTTCCTTCCTTCTGTTCATTATGTATCATAAAGAGCATGTTTTTGATCTTTAGCTCTTTTTTGGGGGATATGAGACTGGCTCTCCGGTCATGTTTGGGTTCATCATTTGGACTTGTAAATATATATGCAACAGCAAACCTACAAACCGATATCGAAGAGCTGATTGTTTTACAACTTTTGTCGTTTGTTTCATGTTTCGGGAATAGATTTCCAATAACGGGCATTTTGCAGTTGCATTGAAAGTAAGCAAACTTTGTAAAAGAAGCGCACTTTTTTGGGGGCGGGGGATAATGATTTTCTGGTATTGGCAGTTTTCATTTCGACTTTTTGATTGTTTTTTTTGTTTTGTTTCAGCAGAAGCCGCATTTAGGGAAGACATGCCGCACACATGCATTCATTCATTCATGCACGCATTTCATTTTGGTGCTCATAGTCTCATGTCTAGTTGTAGCAAGACACAAGAGAGTGTGTGTGATTTTTTTTTCCGTGCAGGCTGTTGCATAATCTATTGCTATTCTATAATATAAGCAATACTTCTAAGTCTTTTGTTTTTGATGGATAGGATTTCCACGAACGGGCACACTTTCATTAACTTTATTTTTTTATTTTTTGAGCTATACGAGCTGCCAGTTTTATAAACCAACATTTCAAAATGTAGTTATTATAATTCAGCTCGAGGGTGTAGGCTTCCTAAATCAGGGGTTTGTGTATTATTGCCTAACATGAAAACTACGCATGTATTTCAATGGAGAGTTCCAATGATCAATGTTAAGTGTTTTCCTTTATTTTTTTTCTGCCGGTCAGTAAAAAATAAGGGATTCAGGTTCTGCATAATCTCAAAATGAAAATTATATGTCTCATGTTATTGTTCTGTTCTTGGTTTGTTTTATTATTATGTCGAGATTCTGGTTCTGCTGGCCAGATGCATAGTTTTTATTTTAATGATTAAATTAACAGTCAGATCATAATGAATAAGCATGGTGCTTGCATCTAAGAAATGTTGTTAAAAAGTCATGCATTTAACAATCTTTTTGGTTTATTACTGATTCAACTGTGTTGAAATCAATTGTAAACTGCAGCAGCGGGTTGTTGTTTTTGTTTGTTAATTTCATGTATTATGAGGGGATCAATTTTCAAATCTGTTTATATAAATGGACAAAAAAAGGATAGAGTTCAATTCGGACTATTCCATTCAGGCTGGTTTCTGTTTCGTTTTTGCTGTTTTTTGGAAAGAAATGATTTCCTATTTTGCTTATTAAAGTCAGTAAAATGGCACTAGTTTCGAGATCACTCATTTTATTTATGCGTCAATTTCTGTGTCTGTCCGAGTTACGCAACACTTGCTGTACGCCGCATTGTTATCGCGCACAACTGGAATCCAGTTAGCCTTTATCAATCAGTTTATTGACAAATTCAACCGAGGAAAGAATATTTCTGAAAGCTTGTTTGAGAGGGGGTTTTCCTGCTGAACTTTAACGTCTCGCATGCAAGAAAACTTGTGCTTTTACGCATGCTATTACTAACGGGTATTTGAATTTGAGGACTAAACAACGTTTATCTAAAAGTAGGTTTACATGTAGGCCATTCAACGATTAAGTAAAACATATGTAGCCTATATATTTTTTCTTCAAAATGTAAAATGCGTTTTAGAGCGTTAATCAAATACGCAGCGTTTATAGTCATTTTTTATGAGACAAAGAAAAGGAAGAAAGCTATATAGGCAGAAGCTGTGTGAAGACTTCCTCTCTTTCTTTCTCTCTCGGAGTGTGTTCAGGCCTTCGCTTGTGTTGCGACGTGCAGGATTTGCAGCGCCTCGCGTGCTGATCGAGCAGAAATCCAGCGCGCACGTGCGCTCGGTAAAATGAGATCTTTGACCTTGCGCTCAAAGCCCAGACTGTGGGAACAGGACAGTTAACCCTTCCGCCACTCAACACAACAAACAATTTCATACCGCAAACTAATCTGAATATTTTAAGAATCTTAGTAAATACCTTAAGAATATTCATAGGTCAAAGACGAAACGTTGTAACACAGCTTTGACTTTTTTTAGGCACAAACTAATATGCTTTCCTGTTTAACGTAGCTTTCTCTGCGCAAAATGATAACTACGATACATATTTACCATGGTTTACAAAAGACACTCACAAAAATGTAATTGGGTGTAAACATAGTTTGATATAAAAGCTTTAAAACAAGACTACAAGACAAAGAAACTAAACAAAAATAATTAATTGTAATTTTATATCTTTATACTTCCGCACATATGTTTTCAACCATCTGACAGCAAGAGATTATGAAATAATTGATAATAGAGTCAGACTTAGTACACCATAAAAAATGCTAGGTTCCACACAATTGATGTGTTGGAACAACATGAAGGAATTAAGTTCACTTATTAGTTTTTACAAATGTAAGTGGATTGAACATAAATCAATTAAGTTGTCCCAAAAAAAAAGTTCAACAGCAAATGTCATGTTTTTGAGTGTTTGATCATGCCTTTCTGATATATTGTTTATTAGAAGATATTAGAAGATAACTGCAGCTTCATTTTTTATAAAAATATGTTATGCTGAATGACGACGGAACATTATTTCATCCATATTTTGGCACATTGTCACATTGGTATTCAAAACAATCAAGTAGACTCATATTTAACATGCTTTATATAAATCAAATTTAGTGCCTTTAGAAAACATTGCCTTTGACTCTTGCATATAAAATCTAGTCCTACGTGTTACTTGGTGTGGTATCACATGCAAAATAGTCAATTTTTTTAGTGATATTATAAATATAGAAGTACAGTACGGTACTACATATAGGCCTGTGTGTGCTGGACAAAGATTAATCACGATTAATCGCATCCAAAATAAAAGTTTGTCTTGACATAGTGTATGTGCGTGTATTATTTATATTTATTATGTATATGTGATACACAATTTTGTTACATAGATATTTCAATTTATATATAATTTGTATCATATACATGTATATTTTACATCTAAATATAAATATTTCCTCAAATATACGCATGTGCTTGTATATTTATATATACATAATAAACATACACAGTACAAACATGTCAAAATAAACTTTTTGTTTTGGGTGTGATTAATCACGCTTGATTTTTGCCCAGCACTACACGTCACATTTTACACCATACCGAATATTATTCATCATGCTTTTTAAAATCAATTTCCGTATTTGCCATTTTTGCCTCTAGCGGAAGAGATTACAGTTCATTATTGTCTCCTTATTAATGTACTTTAGTTATCTTTACCTCATGCACGTTTGCTCTCATAGAATATCTACGATAGCATCATTTATTATAATACGACAAAATTCACACAAATGATTGAAATGCAAAACAAGAATTTGTGAAACTCAAAAGCCTCAAGTTGCTCTATAATTATATTATTATTATTATTATTATTATTATTATTATTATTATTATTATTATTTAATTAGGGTTGAAATAAAAAATTGCACACCAAAAAGTGAACCTTCTCGAAAAAAGTTTCAAGCAAATTCTGAAGGACGTCAATGATATTGAACAAAAATGCACCGTGAATCACAGTCAATTTGTGTTGGGACAACATGAAGGAATTAAGTTAACTTATTAGTTTTTACAAATTTAAGCGGATTAAATATATAAAACAATTAAGTTGTCCCAAAAACCCTTATGAATTGTGTTGTTTCAGCTCATTTTACACAAGTAGTCTTAACAAACTGAGTGCACTGAAAAATAATGCTAGACTCCACACATTTCCTTCATGTTGTCTCAACACAAATCCATTAAGTTAACTTATTGTTTTTCTACCAATTTAGGTGGATTGAACATAAAACAATTGAGTTGTCCCAAAAAAAACCCCTGAAGAATTGTATTGTTTCAGCTCATTTTAAATATGTAGTTTAAACAAGCAGCAAAAGTCATATGTTGAGTGTAGTTTAATAAATTACAGCTCTTCAAAAAAATTCAAAAGAACATTTTCAAAGCCGTCATTTTACAAGTGGCTATTTTAGTGAATCCCTATATTAATATGTAATCAGCAAAAGTATTTTTTTAATGTGTGTGTGCGTTCAGAAAGAGCTTGTTTGAAAAGAAAGGCTGTTTCCAGAGCCTCTGCGCTCTTCTCCACAGCACTAGAGAAGGACAAGGGAGAGGGTTGTTAGGATTTCCTGACGGTTTTCAGTTTCTGGTGTCAGAACATTATCTGCCATGTGTCTGCACAATCTCAAGGGCAGGGCGAAAGAAGCCAGGCCTGAGCCAAGAGCACCACTCCCACAGCAGCCCGCGACAAAGAGCTAACGCTAACCAATAAAACACTGGGAAACTACACAGAAAAAAAAAATCTAGCTGCCTACAAACTTTTAAGTTGAATCAAAGGAGCTTTCATGGTTAACTCAACTTACATCAGTCAACCTGACAAAAAATATGAAGTTAAACTTTTGTATAGCTAAAAAATGTGTCAAAACCTGATTAACAAAGTAGCATAAAATATATCATACTGTATACACTAAAAAATTATGCTTGCCTTAAATATTTAAGCTGAATCAAATTAACCATTGAACTTATTTTATGTTAAACTGACCTAATACAGCTTGCGCAACTTACACAATTAAGTTAAAACACGATAACTTTTAATAAGTTACAATGACCTAAAAACATACTCTGTCAGGACTAATTGATCATGTAATGTTTTACAGCGTATATATATTTCTTACAGTTTATGCGGGAAAATAATACGGCAGTTAACCAATAGGCATTTTTGAGGAACAAATGTTTACACTTATGCAGTTTAAAGTCTGATGTTTGAGAAAATATAAGAATCCGCTTACAATTTTTTTATTGTTTTTTTTTCATTAATTTATTTGACATTTTTACTGAACTGTAAGAAAGCCAGTGAGTTGCGACCCCCAATATCTTCAGAGGTGGTTATAAATATGCAAACCTTGCAAATGCAAAACGTCTCACACACACCAATAGGCCCAAGTCTATTCTTTGTTTAGTTTTGAAGATCATTCTCCATGTTTTGTCGTGGCCTGTATCTAAATTTTAATGTATACCGTAAAGTGCCGTAATGGTGTCAGAAAGTTTGCCCTGCTGCCATGAAATCAACCTGCTGCATTTGACCCTATTGCTGTGTCTTTAATCTAAAGTAATGAGAGCCCAGGGGTCGCAATCCAATGGAAAAAAGTGTGTTGTTTTCTAACTGTTAACTACTATTTTTATCTTCTGTAGCATTTGAACAAAATATGCTCATTCTAATAGTTTCATAAAATTAATTAGATTTTTGGAAATCACCAAGCGAAAATTTAAGAACAACTCTTAATGATAAATAGCATGAGAGCGATTGATCTTCTTTGTTGGATATTTATCGTCATATATTGCTGTTTATTTTATATAAAATTCACTTCTTTCGGCTTAGTGTCTGATTTGTCAGGGGTCACCACAGCGGAATGAACAGCCATCAATTCCGGCCTTTGTTTTGCACAATGGATGCCCTTCCAGCCGCAACCTAGTACTGGAAAATACCCATACCAATCACACAGACACACGGCCAATTTAGTTTATTCAATTCACCTATAGCGCATGTGTTTGGACTGTGGGGGAAACCGGAGCACCCGGAGGAAACCCGTGTATACTGTTCCTATGGTATATGTACATTTTTTTATGTAGTTTTTTAGGACAACAGTATCTCCAGCAGAAAATATATGCAAAGATGCTATTTTAAATTGTAATGAAAACCGTGGTTTTGAAACAAATGAAGACAGCAGAAGTAAATGATTCATTTTTAATTATTTAGCCTGACATGTTTTCTACTCTAAAATTGGGTTGCGGCTGGAAGGGCATCTGCTGTGTAAAACATATGCTGGATAAGTTAGGTGGTTCATTCCGCTGTGGCGACCCCTGATGAATAAAAAAGACTAAGCCGAACTTAATTTTCAAAAGTAATGCTTTTTTTTTACTCGTTACTTGGAAAAGTAATATCATGACATAACTCGTGTCACCTGTAATGCGTTACCCCAATACTGGTGACGGTGACAAATGCACTACTAATGTGTATCTGCATTTATATCATACAGTGTTGACTTATATTTATTCCTATTCCTTTATGGAGTGGTACGGTACGGTTTGGTTCGGTATGATTTTATGGCCATTTCCACTGTCAAAAGGCACCAAAAAGTGAACCGTACCATACCACTTTTTGGGCACCCTTTGCAAAGGGTACCTAGCACAGCAAACGTGTACCGAAAGGCGGAGTTAGACATGCAGCTGAACGCTATTGGTTTACATAGATACGTCACTCATTCGTGGACAAGCCAGAATGAAAACAAAGGAACCGCCATGTTTTAAATACACAGCTGAAACGTTACATTGTTATAATATATACATGTAATAATGAGCCATGGTCAACCCAAGCTTAAACAAACCTTGTTGTCATCTTGATGAACAGCCACAAAGCCAATAAGAATCTGCCCTGTAGTTTTTTACAAGGCCGTCTAAAGCGCGAGTGGTTTCACTTTCACGCAATAGCGCAAGAGTGATTCAAAGGAGAAGCCGAAAAAATCAGAGCTAATGATTGTTTCAACAACCTTAAACGTGAACAAACTGCCATGTTTAATTATTGTCATCACCTTTTGGACTGTTATGAACTCTGAATGACGGAATTACTTTCTAACAGAGGTTACATGTGCTGGTGACGATTAAAGATACAGATGAGAGGTTTGCACTGACTGATGTTGCGTGTTGTTTTTGAACCCAAATAAAGACTTAAAAGTGCAGTATGTAAGTTTGACACCCAGTGGTTGAACTAGGTATTGTGTGCTTTATTCAGTGCTAAATGCTAACAATGCGAGTTTGAATGCCATTTTACATGACATGTATTGCCATATACTGAAAGCAGCAGCAGATAGTTCACCTCAGATCTGGAAAATAAACAGTTTGATATTGATCTTTAGAACTAAACATATGAATGATTCAGCATCTACATTTAATAATGTTAAAGAGGGTTAACATGCATTAATAGATTATAAACCTTACCGTTTCGTGAGTGAGTGCATATTCTGTGCTTCTGAATGGTTGTATTTAAATTTCTGTCGTATTTCGTCTGGTGCAAACAGCCAAACTGCTCATCACTGCGTATATAGTCACAAAAGCGTGTTGTTAGGATACGCGGTTACAATGTAACCTGCTCACGTTCGTAATATTTATATAATTTGCTAAAAAATAACCTCATGTGGAACTGAATCTGTCTCATTTTGACATCTGATACTGTCCACTGACGCTGTCACATTTCGGTCACAGACGCATGCTTTCAGAGTCTTTCTGAATGAATGAATGAAATACGCTGTTTTCCAACAAGGCAACCTGGAGTGCTGAATTATTATTAGCTAAATTGGCATTATGCAGGTTAAATTTACCTAAACACAGACAGCGTTCCGGCACGGAAAAAAAAACATTTTCAAAGCAGAATACCTGACTTCAGCATTGTTTTTTAGTTAAATAAGTGTTCACTTAGGATGTTTTGTAAATATCTGCACACATATAAAGGTATTTTTATGCTTTAGAAGAGTCAAAAACTTACATACAGCACCTTTAATGTATGCTGTGTGTAGTTTTTCTGTAATTGATAAGGGTCTGTATGTGTTCATATATGTTGTACTTACTTATTTATTTTATATAATTGCCATTACAGTAGGTACAGTACAGTAGTCATTAATCTGCAGTTATAATCAACTCATGTTCATAGAAAGTTAGTAATGAACATTTATACACAAGTATGTATGTGTATAAAGCATCTGTTTTGTGAGAAGTGCTTCTCATATGATATGTGAACGACCCGTACAGCTTAACTGTATATATTTCCTTGAGCGAGAATGATGTCGACTGAAACATTCTGTCGTACACCACATCCACCAAAAGAGTACCCTTGGTTTAGCAGTGGAAACACAAGGCTGATAAAGGTGACCCGTACTGTACACTCTCAGAAACAAAGGTACGTGAGCTGTCACTGGGGTGGTACCTTTTTTAAAAGGTACAAATTTGTACCTAAAAGGTCCATATTACTACCTCAAGGGTACATATTGGTACCTAAAAAGTACAAAAGTGTTTCTCTTAAAATTTGTAGGTACTAATATATACTTTTGAGGTACCAATATGGACCATTCAACTACAAATGTGTACCTTTTGAAAGGGTACCACCCCAGTGACAGCTTGCGTACCTTTATTTCTGATAGTGTACTGTACCACTGAGTGGAAACGGGCCATTAGACGACCGCGGATGATGGTTGACATTGTGAGTTGCTGTGCTAACAGCTGTAATGATAGAAGAAGTGAGGCCTGTTATGGGAATATCAATTAAACCATTCTGCAATTATACTTCGCCATTGTAAATATTGACAGAGATAACCGTGCGGTAAAAGAAAGAACATGCATAGGCAACCTTTTAAATTCTCCTTAGGATTAAATGTTCAATTATTACGGAATTTTAGTGTCAAAGGGAAAAATCAATTACACTCACTGTTGCTTTTGTTCAATACGCTCACAAATTGTTATTGATTCTTATCGTTAGCGTCTTCTGTGCACTGTAACGCAGGAGGCGGGTTCCTGGTGTTTATTTTTTTTATAATATATCGCTCAAAGATACTGTATGCAAAGAACAGAGGCTGAGAAAGGACAAAGGAGGAGGAAGGAGAGAGATGAGGTAAGAAGAACACTGATGAATGGAGCGGGAAACACATCGATGTGTATTGAGTTCTGAGAGCCCAGGGTTATTGGCATGACTTCAGTAGAGCTGGTGTGTACATCACACTACACATGCAGACACACACATACACATATGTTCACAGAAACACAAACAGACACCTATACGTGCACAGACACTCGCACAAACATGCACACACAGGCAATGCACACACACTAACACAAATGCGAGCACACATGCAAACACACACAGAAATGTGCACACACATACACACAAACACATTCACAGACACACACACATACGTTCACACAGAAACGTGCACAGACACACACACAGGCAATACACAAACACACAAACTCAAACGCGAGCACACATGCATAAACAACACACAGAAATGTGCACACACATATACTGTACATACACAAACAAACATTCCCAGACACACACACATACACACACAGACACAGACATGCGCACACACAAACACGCACACAAGAACAAACACCCACACACATAAACACAAACACACACACAGGCACATACACCTACACACACAAATGACAACACAAAGACACACATTCAGACACACACACATATAGACAACCAAACACACACA
>CAIGQZ010032598.1:4991363-5002109 GCA_903798205.1 Danio tinwini
AGTTGTCCACAATCACAAATGCACAAACACACAAAAATGTGCACAAAGACAACCACACACACATTCCCAGACACAAATCCGCACACCCATGCACAATACCACAGACACACAAACACGCACATTTAGACACACACATCACACGCGCAAACACATACACACTTAATGACACACAAACACACACAACACACAAATGCACAAACACACACACTCAAAGACAACACAAACCACACACATTCAGACACAGACACAGTTGCAAACCCATGCACAAACTCACACACATAGGCAAACTCGCACACACAACCATCAGATCACACACTTCCACAGAGCACACACGCGGGTAAAGAACCAGATTATGCAGAAGAAGAAAGCGCTTCACACACTAGACATAAAGCCATCCTGTGCTCATTTCTGCCACTGCCCTTAGAAGACAATCATCCTTCATCTATGCTGGTGGAAAAGATCCAAATCAACACTGAGGAATCAGCATTCACTACTGTTCCTGTCTATATAGTGTCAAATATTTATACATCAGTTTCCTCCACAGGGCTATTGAGTGTCAGATGAGCTCCTGACAGCTGTTTATTTGTTTATTTTTTCACAATACAGTATTTATATAAATCCATTTGATCTCTGTCAAGGTCAATCAGGAGTGTTTATTTGGCACAACACAGTAGAAGTGTGTGTGAGGGCGAGATGTGTTTTAATAGGTCTGCTAAACGTGTTCCTTATGGAAATTAAACAACATAGGCTCATTCTCACGACTTTTCTGCTGATACCAGATTGTCCAGTGGCTCGTTGTGTACATCAGAGGACTTTAGCCTATTCATTCATTCATTCATTCATTTTCTTTTCGGCGTAGTCCCTTTATTAATCTGGCGTCGTCACAGTGGAATGAACCGCCAACTTATCCAGCATATGTTTTACGCAGCAGATGCCCTTCTGGCTGCAACCCATCACTGGGAAACATTCACACACACTCATTCACATACATACACTACGGACAATTTAGCTTAGGTGGCGCAGCAGGTAGTGCTGTCGCCTTACAGCAAGAAGGTTGCTGGGTCAGTTGGCATTTCAGTGTGGAGTTTGCATGTTTGCACGTTCATGTGGGTTTCCCCTGGGTGCTCCGGCTTTCCCCCACAAGTCCAAAGACATGCAGTACAGGTGAATTGGGTAAGCTAAAATTGTCCGTAGTGTATGAGTGTGAATGCCCACATAGCAAACGGACTTGGCCCAAATGTGGCCTCATTATGACACTGCTGCCATGTTGCTGGCACTGGCATGCATAATGTCAGCCGAACGTGGGCCATGCATGATGGCAAACTACATTTGGGCCAGTTGTGGATGGGAGTTGTGTGGCCCACATCAGTGTAGCGATTGTTCACATTTTTTAGGTGGCGTTGTTATGGTTAACTTAAAGCTGATAATCAGTACCAACAATAAACTTGTTTTGGCCTAGTTCAGGGCCAGTTAAGGGTAATAAATTGGCTAAGATTTGGGCCAGTTATGGCCCATGTGTGACCCTTGTCTGTAATCCAGTTATGGGCCACTTCAGGACCATCATTCTTTGTGGTACTTAGGCTGAGTTCCCAGTGATGGGTTGCAGCTGGAAGGGCATGCGGTGAGTAAAACATGAGCTGGATAAGTTGGCGGTTCATTCCGCTGTGGCGACCCCAGATTAATAAAGGGACAAAGCCAAAAATAAAATGAATGAATATATATCAGGGTTTGAAATTGCGACCATTTAATCTATGCGACCTCATAATATATTTGGGAGCATTTGTGCGACTGCATATAATGGTTGTGGTGTGACTCGTTTCGATTTTTTTAAAAAATGTGCTGAATCGGTCTTTCCTGCTGCTATATTGGTTAATATTAGCTGTCAATCACTCAAGGCTTTCCACTGTCAGGTAACAGGGAGCTTTTAAGGGTGCCAGCCGAGATCAATCGAGTGTTTTCGGAGAAGGTGCCCGAATTTCGATGCGATGCATTCACTGCGTGTTCAGCGCAAATGTTCGCTAAATGTAAAATCTAACACCGTACACATCATCACCAAAGAAGCTCGCCTTTACTAAGTTTAAACTGAATCTGCGGCTCATAACAAAGAACGGCATTGCGCCGGTGGTCATCACGAGAATCCTGCTCTGCCTGCTCTTATATTGGGTCGGCTGACTCGCCTGCTTTTCCACGAAACACAGAAAAATTAAAATCACAGCATAAAGAGACTGTTCATTTACAATGACACAAACCGAAACCAAAACTTTTAAAGAGTAGCAGAAGTGAGACTTTTCTTACTTTCTTTGGTCCATTCTTTCTTGAGATGTATATTATTTTTCTATTTAGTTACTGATAACTGCTTTGCAGCTTTCAGCATTGGATTGAATGATTTATTATAATCTTGCGTTTGTTTTGTAGCAGAAATATTATTCATTAAATTGACATGCATATAAAAACAACAGTGCAAAATAAATATTTCTTACTGCAATGCTTCATTTATGTTTAATGCATTGCAAACCATAAATTTATTTTTCATAAAGTAACAGCAGGACCTTTTACAGTACATAACTCGCAATCAAGCACATTCAAGGCAGCATGATAATGAGTAATGTTATTCATTATAAGTGTTATTGACATTATCTTCATCATTAATAATATTTTATAATTATTAGATATTCATTTTGGAATTATTGCAGATATCAATGTCATCACAGCATTAGTTAGTTGTTTCTGGTTTTTGTTAGTCCTGATTGATTGTTTTCAAATACAATAAATCCCTTAATATACAATTTGCAGTGGTGCTCATCATTTTTGGTGGGTGCTCCTACATTTTTTTCTGGTGCTCCTAAATTTTTAAAGTTGGGAGCACCGGTGCTACCAAGTAAAAAAGTTATTTTCAAGCCCTGTATGTATATATATATAAAAAATTATAAATAATGTCTTATATTTTACATAGTTTTGCAGTCAAATATGATAAGTATTTTTTTAGCAAAAGAAAAAAATTCTATATATTTTTGGACAGAATTCTATGTAAAATGTAAGACATTATTTATAATGTCTACGTTATTTATAAAGATTACTTTTAGAGTGTATGAACATGAATAGAGCTGTTGTTTTTGATCTAACAGCAACAAAACTACATGCTGTGAGTTTGCGTCAGGATGATGATACATGGCCCTACTTTTTAAGCAATGTTGGTCATTATTACAGGGTGCGAGACTGCTTGGCTACTTTTCATAAAAATGGTAACAAATATTTTACATACAACTTTGAAATGTAAGTTATTTTATATTAATGTATAAATAGCAATACCTATCCTCACTCACTATCCTTTAGCTTAGTCCCTGGTTATCAGGGGTCACACAGCTGAATGAACCGTCAACTATTCCAGCATATGTTTTACACAGCAGATACCCTTCCAGCTGCAACCCAGTACTGGGAAACACCCATACACTCTCACATTCACACACATACTTATAGACTGCGGCGAATTTAGTTTATCTATTCACCCATACTGCATGTCTTTGGATTGTGGGGGAAACCGGATATTTACCTACCTAGTGAAACTCAAACATGTAGTACTTTTTACTTAAGTACATTTTGGAGGCCGTACTTTACTTTTACTTGAGTACAAAAGTGTATTCAGTACTTCAACTTTTACTAGAGTCATTTTAAACATGAGTTTACTTGAGTAAAGGATATGTGTGCTTTTGCCACCTCTTTCTGTATTATTATTTATTTTTTGAACAAAAGAAAATGTAACACCATTTTTGTTTTAAATGCATATTTTTGTATTGTCAGTTATTTTGCAGTGAGCACTTATTTAAGCGTATTTGGCATGCTGTCCCGGGGAAAAAAATTCTCGAGCCTGGGACCCTCCCCTTTATCAGGAGAGAGGGGTCAGAGCTCAGGCCCGGTCCTGCAAAACTACCCCTTTTTCTTCAACTGAACGGGGAGTGGAGTTGAGATGATGGAAGGATGTTGAGAAATCAAAAAAGATGACTGAGGTATGGTGATTTGTTTATTTATAAGGATTCTTCATACTGATTGGTTGGCAGTAAGGTAGCTAATGCAAGACTAGAAGTGCCAATCACACATACATGCTTCTCTCGAAATCTGTTAATAAACATCACGTGTTGTTTTGTCTCTGTTATAACCTTTTTATATGACAGTAACATGTTATGACATGTTTTGATGTTTTAACATTTTAAAGTGTTTAATCCAAATATAACCTTCAGGTTAAGATATTTTTTTTTTGTCAGTGAATTGCTGTTCTGGTGTGTGTGTGTGTGTGTGTACATGTTTTTGTGACATATCAGGACACAAATCTGTATAATAACATAGGTATGACACAGGTATTACAAGAAAGTGGTGAATTATGAGGACATACTGTCATTTTAGGACCATTTAATGCACTCATTATATAATTCCAGAATGACATGAAATATAATAGCATCACAATGCAAGTACACTCTTTCAAATAACACATAATATTTAACTCTTAGGATAATAATTCATTGAATTACAGCTATTTTAGCAATCAGAACATGAAAACAAATATACTAATAATAAGTGTTAACAAAAAAGTGCAAGGTAAAAAGTAACAGAGGCTGCGATATCTGCTACCAGATCTATTTTCAGTTGACTATAGTGCTTTTTAACCATACTGATACTGACACCTTCAATAGAGATCGAGATGTTGCACAATATGCTCAAATGTTGCTGGAATTGGGTTTTATGCAGGGCCGGCGCGTCCATAGAGGCAACCTAGGCGGCCGCCTAGATCAGCATAATAATGAGGGCGGCAAACGCGCCCCGCCGCCCAACCCAACGTACTGACTTTTATCCACAACATCAACAGAACACTTGCATAATAGAGGTCTGGCATAATAGTGAGGGCGGCAAACGCTCCCCGCCGCCCAACCCAACGTACTGACTCATCCGCAACATCAACCCCCCGTCCTCACTTTATGAACTGGTCAGGTTCGTTTTCACTTTCGGGTTGAGGGCGGCGTGCTAGTCCATTGCCTAGAGCGGCAGTTCGGCTTGCTCCGGCCCTGGTTTTATGTATGGCCGATATACACTTACCAGCCACTTTATTAGGTACGCCGTACTAGTACAGGGTTGGACCCCCTTTTTCCTTCATAACTGCCTTAATCCTTCGTGGCATAGATTGAACAAGGTACTAGAAATATTTCTCAGAGATTTTGCTCCATATTGACATGATAGCATCACGCAGTTGCTGCAGATTTGTCGGCTGCACATCCATGATGTGAATCTCCACCACATCCCAAAAGTGCTCTATTGGATTGAGATCTGCTGACTGTGGAGGCCATTTGAGTACAGTGAACTCACTGTCATGTTCAAATAACCAGTCTGAGATGATTTAGCACTTTATGACATGGCGCGTTATCCTGCTCGAAGTAGCCATCAGAAGATGAGTACACTGTGGTCATAAAAGGATGGACATGATCAGCAACGATACTCAGGTAGGATGTGGCATTGACACGATGTTGTGCATTCAGAGATCCTCTTCTGCATACCTCGGTTGTAATGAGTGGTTATTTGAGTTACTGTTGCCTTTCTCTGAGCTGAAACCAGTCTGGCCATTCTCTGACAATAAGGCATTTGCACCCACAGAACTGCCGCTCACTGGATATTTTCTTTTTTCTGATCATTCTCTGTAAACCCTAGAGATGGTTGTGCGTAAAAATCCCAGTTGATCAGCAGATTCTGAAATGCTCAGACCAGCCCGTCTGGCACAAACAACCATGCCATGTTCAAAATCACTTAAATCCCCTTTCTTCCCCATTCTGATGCTCGGTTTGAACTGCAGCACATCGTCTTGACCATGTCTACATGCCTAAATGCATTAAGTTGCCTCCATGTGATTGGCTGATTAACGAACAGTAATCAGAAATTTGCATTAACGAGCATTTGGCCTACAAACAATACATTTACATTTTATTTGATGTGAATGCAGAATTGCAGATGTATCAAAGTTACGTTTCTTGAATATTACTGTTTGCTAAACTACATTTACATTCTCCGTCCTTATCTACAGTACATTCCATGTAATGACATCAGACTTACCTCAGAGTCAATCTGTACAACATAATGTACACTTAAAAATACAAGCTGATATCTGTTAGTTAATATCTGTTACTAATTTTGTATCTGAACAGCAGAGCTCTCCACAAAACACTGAGAAAGTGGCGTTCTCAGATTCAGTAGATCAAAGTTTATGAAGTGACGTGTGCATGCGCTCAAACTTCCAGCTTGTAAAGCCATGACTCCAGCAGTTTTGCAGAAGACTTACTTTTACAGGAAGGCCAGACATTCATCACAGGAAAACACATTTTCCTCACTCAACTATTCCGGGAGAAATTTCCTCTCTGGCATTAGCATGAGCGATGCCAGCGCCGGGCATTCAGCAATGTCTTTGGGAAAGTGGTGAATCTCTGTTTGTTTGTTTGTCTATGCGAGTGTTTTAAGAGTGCGTAGGAGACGTAATCTCATTCGTCAGTTTTGACTGGAGTGAAGTTGATTTTATTGTGCATGTCATTCAAATCTCAGCTCGGTGATGTGTTTCGCAGACTTCATCTCTCAAGAAATTAGAGGAAACTGTGTGTTGACTTTGGTCGGAATTTCCCCTCGTTTTCCAGATGTAATAAGTACCAATTATTTCAGTGATATACTGTAACTATGAATGCAGTTGTGTTGGAGGAATTTATGGTCGGACTTTAAGAGCCCCGAGTTCTTGCTTTTATCATGACACGATAACATAAAGCAGTCAAACTTTAAAAAATCAAACAAACATTTAACCTCTTGACTGCCAGGGTTAGGGCTTCATCCTTTTCTTCATTCATTCATTGAAAAAATTTTTTTATCACAACTCCACATAACATGACAAACCTTAAATACATACACAGGTGAGTGGGCTTGACAAACCACCTGTAGAAAACACACTCTTTTATCAAGCTGAAACTTTTGTACATCTGCACCGGAACATTCTTACAATCAACACACACACAAAAAAAAACACTGTGCATTTATGAAGTGTGCCTCACACAGGTGAGTGGTCTTGACAAACCACCTGTAGAAGCACTCTTCTCTCTCTCTCTCTATAAAAACATGCCCCCTAACTCATTCATTCCGCCATTTTCCTTCAGCTTAGTCCCTTTATTCATCTAGGGTCGCTACAGCGGAATAAAGCATCAACTTATCCAGCATCTGGTTTACACAGCGGATGCCCTTCCAGCTGCAACCCAGTACTGGGAAACATCCATACACACAATTTAGTTTATTCAATTCCCCTATACCTACATGTATTTGGACTGTGGGGCAAACCGGAGCACCCAGAGGAAACCCACACCAACATGGGGAGAACATGCAAACTCCACATAGAAACTGACCCAGCCAGGACTCAAACCAGCGACCTTCTTGCTTTGAGGCGACAGTGCTAACCACTGACCCCTGTGTCACCATAACTCTAGCACTTAATTCTCAAAGCACGAACAGTTCCTTTGTATAATTAGCAGTTCTCATGTGTATTGCCTCTTCTTGCTGAATCGCCAAATGCCTCCCCAATTGTAAGGCGCTTTGGGCAAAACCATCTGCTAAATGACTAAATGTAAATATAAAAAATGTGTCCTCTGCCAGGAAATTTTGTGGATAAAAGACAAAGTAAGTGCCTGATAATTTTCATGAAATAACATTGTCTAGAAATGTTGTTAAATTTATTCATTCATTCATTTTCTTTTTAGCTTAGTCCCATTATTAATCTGGGGTCACCACAGTGGAATGAACCGCCAACTTATCCAGCACGTTTTACGCAGCGGATGACCTTCCAGCTGCAACCCATCTCTGGGAAACAACCATACACACTCATTCACACACATACACTACGGATAATTTAGCTTACCCAATTCATCTGTACTGCATATTTTTGGACTGTGGGGGAAACCGGAGCACCCGGAGGAAACCCACGCGAACGCAGGGAGAACTTGCAAACTCCACACAGAAACGCCAACTGACCCAGCCGAGGCTCGAACCAGTGACCTTCTTGCTGTGAGGCGACAGCACTACCTACTGCGTCGCCTTGTTGTTAAATTTTATTTGAATACATTTTTTTACCTAATTGTAACAATGCATCACCAGTATTTAAAATATGTACTCCATAGTGAATATTTGCAGTTATTATCACCATTTTGTTCTCCATTTTAGGTATGTGAATATATGAAGAGTTCAGATGCAAAAGCCGCTAAATGCCACTTCAACAAGGTACTGGAAATATTCCTCAGAGATTTTGCTCCATATTGACATGATGGCATCACGCAGTTGCTGCAGATTTGTCGGCTGCACATCCATCATGCAAATCTCCGATTTCACCACATCCCAAAGGTGCTTTATTGGATTGAATACTGGTGACTGTGGAGGCCACAGTTCACAGTACAGTGAACTTACTGTCATGTTTAAATAACCAGTCTGAGATGATTCAGCACTTTATGACATGGCGTGATTGTCACGGTTGTGGATCTTTCTGTTTGTGTGTGTGTGTGTGTGTGTGTGTGTGTGTGTGTGTGTGTGTGTGTGCGCGTGTGTGTGAAATCTGGAAGACTTATTTTGCGTATTCAGTACTCAGATATTACCTGTCTATGAAATACAGTTGAATACCGCACTTACTTTAGCCATCATACCCTCATTTAGGGCTACAATAAAAATCCCAGAATGGCCCCTGCATCCCCCCAATCATTTGCCTTCTATTTTGTCTAATCTGCTCTGAAACTGATCAGTCCCATGATGCAAGATCTCAGTGTAAACTCTAATCTGAGCGGTGTAGCGAGTTCACCTTCATTCAGTCAGTGTGTGGAGAGATTGACCTGAAGTTTGGACAGATTGTCATTACACAGGGGAAAGGATTAAAAAGATTATGCTATTTTGGAGGATTACGAAAAGTAGATTTTTTTTTCTTCAGACTAATAAGCCCTGCAGCCACACACTCACACACACACACACACACACACACACACACACACACACACAGCAGAAGAGGAGACTGTGAAGACTGTAAGAGTCTCATCAGTTTTAACACACAGGATGAAGAACAGCTTGTGTGAAAATCACTTATGCGCATCCACATGCATACATGGGTTGTTTTAACCCAACGCCAATTCAAATATGGACCAACTGTTGGGTTCATTCATTCTTTCATTTTCTTTTTGGCTTAGTCCATTTATTAACCTGGGGTCGCCACAGCGGAATGAACCACCAACTTATCCAGCACATGTTTTACACAGCGGATGCCCTTCCAGCTGCAACCCATCACTGGGAAACATCCATACACACTCATTCACACACACACACAAACACACACAACAGACAATTTAGCCAATTCGCCTGTACCACATGTCAATGTTTCCTCTAGGATTTTTTCCAGCTGTGGCGGCAGGCCTTTTTTTTACACAGATCTGCCAAATACCTATAGCGTTATTACAATGACAAATGTCGTGAGCGCAGTATTACAAGTCGAGATCGCATTCATGTAATACGAGCATGCGACTCTCTTTGCTTGCGTGCTGAATTACTCTGTTCGTGCACAAAACTTCTTGCACGTCCTCAAATTTACACGATCAAGTGCAGATCTTCTTGTGCGTTCTCAAATAAACAAAGTGTGATTTAGTGCGATTTTGCGACATTAACGCGTCCTGAAGTAAAGTGAAACTGCTATAAACTCCAGCAAGATAAAGTCATTGTATGCTGAGCCATAGACCTTTATTAATAAAGTATACATATGGAAACTGTGTTCATCTTAACTGATTGCTGCGCCGTGTTTGCTAGCCTCATGCATCACACACCTGTCAGTCAGCATGTCACCTTAAAGGGTTGAACAAATAGTGCACAGCACTATTATGGTTACAGAAAAGTTTGCTCTGTTATAATTCACTTACCGTTTAATATGTTTTGGTGCGATTATAACCCGCTATAAAAACAAAACACGACTGTATGTTTTGAATGAGAAGCTGTGATGTAGCCATGGCGGGATGTGTCATAACCCTTCCTTGTCTGTCTTCTCTGTGTTATCTGTGCTATCTGTGTCTTTCAATGTATCTTTGTTTGTATTGTGTCTTAACACATGGCTCAGCCTGTGTTTGTGTCCACCATGTGCTCCTCTATTTCTCCCTCGTTTCCAACTGCCACACCCCTTGTTTAGTCCTTATCTAGTCCTAGTTAGTCTCAAGTGTTTTCACCTGGTCCCCATGTGCTTTCTTCCCTTTATAATGTGCTCTCTCTCCTCATGTCTTCGTCGGTTCATTGTATCTGAATGTTTCTCTGTGATTCTCCATGTTTCACATTGCCTCGCTCTGCTTTCTGCTTAGCTTTATGCTCTGCTTTTCATGTTGTCTGTTTAACGCTTAATGTTGTCTGCTTCTTGCATGTTTGTTATCTGTTCCCTCTTGTTACATGTTACTCTTTGACCATGTTTGTTTATCTGTGTTGTTGGTGTGTTTGAGTTGTCTTTGTCTAATGTTTGTATTTTCAGTAGACCTTTTGAGCCCTCTGTCCCGTTCATCAAGTTTAAGACATTCTATTAGTTCCAATTGTAGCTTTAAGTGTTTAGTTCCTTGTTTTGGATTTATTTCCCATTTTGATTTCTCTTTGCTTGCATTTCCCTAAGACCCTAACTTTCCTTATCTTAGAATATTATTATTATTATTATTATTATTATTATTATTATTATTATTATTA
>CAIGQZ010032598.1:5002119-5017346 GCA_903798205.1 Danio tinwini
TATTATTATTATTATTATTATTATTATTATTATTATTATTATTATTATTATTATTGTTTGGTTTCTCTTTGTTGTATGTATCTGTCTGTCTTGTTCTGATCCAGTCCTGGCTGTTGTAGCTCTCTCCGGCTACCACTGGTGAGACCTCCACTCTCCACGAGTGCCCCTTCCTAAGCACTCACCACCACCTGCCTGAGCATCCCAGCTCAATTTCCTATCCTCCAAGCTGTCTGTGGCCGCCGGTCTCCCTGTCCAGGATTCTCCAGCTCATCTCCCTTTGTCTGTTGGTGTCATCCCATATTCCCCAGCTCTACCCTTGTCATCGTTGGACTGTTTCACCCTACCACTACCTCACATATCCATTGTCAACAAACACCCCTTCACTCATTCTGCATTTGGGTCCTCCTTGTCCATGACAGGATGAATTTTGGTGTGGCGCCCAGCCAGGAAAGAATGAATGTAGTGGAAACCGTGCATGTCTTTGAAAACTGAAGCACCCAGAGAAAACCCATGCAAACACTGGGAGGACATGCAAACTCCAAAGGCCCTCCAGGACTGAGTTTGGACATCCTTGGTCTATAGACCGTTTCAATCTGGTGATGTCATTGGCCCATAACCATTTCCTGCTATAAACTCCAGCAACAAAGTCATTGTATGCAGAGCCAAAGATCTTTATCACTACAGTATACTTATGGAAACTGTGTTCATCTTAACTGAAAGCTACATCGTATTAAATTATGCAGGACATTGGCTCTCCAGGACCGTGTTTGGGCATCCCTGCATAGACTAGCCTGTCACAAAATGACATGAAAATCCTACACAACAGTAACAGATTGACTGTGGTGTTTACATATCTGTAAAGCACTTCAATACTGCAACTAAAATCGGCATACTCCACGTCTTAATCCGATTTCTGTTTAATCGGATTAATCAAATTTCTGTTTACATGACTCTTAATCAGAGTATTGTCTTAATCGTATTAAAATCTGATTATTATATGTAAACGTACTTCAATATCAGCCTATCGCTCCCCTACCAATTTATGCACTATCCAGGGCTAATAGTTAATCATTTATGTACAAATTACATATTCGTTTTAGTCAAAAGCAGACATAAAGTTCTGCAATAATCAAACTATTGAAATATTTATGACAGAAAGGTAAATGAAAACAAAGAAGGTTTAGCCTAAAAGTATAGTGATGGAAAATTTGATTCAATTACAAAATGATTCCCTAAAACATAATTCCTAAACACACACACACATCTTGAACAAGAAAAAATACATCTATGCATATATAAGAGACCGTAATGATCTGGGACAGTGTATCTGGGTTTCTCAAGGCTATGTGGATTAAGTTAGCTCATCTTACCTGCCATCTTCCCAGTCCTCAGGTAGGTTCACTGCTTATTTTTGTCATGTATCTTCATGAACTAAAATTTCGCGGGCCTAATAACAAAAAGTTCAGGTCATCAGTCTCGAGTCCTCGCGTGTTAAGGCATTCGTTGATTGACAGGTGATAGTGAGGCCGTCCACACAAACGTATCCATTTTTTACACGTCTCTAGGTTTTAGGAACATGTTTAGATTAGATATATGCTCAACCTTTCCGGGTAACTGTTGTTTTCGTTCTATGCTATACGAGCACATTTATCACATTTTTGTTACGTTAATCGTCGATAATAGTCTACTATGCCTGGTTAGTCTGACTTATCTGCGTGTCAGAGAAAGTTGCACAGGCATATAATATCTGCGTTGTGATTGGCCGGATCGCCTGTCAATCAAACTCAAAGTCAATTGAAAACATTTATGAAAAACATTCATTCAACAATTGGGGTCATCCATATTTAGCCAATTCTTGGTTATAACAACCTAGAATTTATTTTAGAGTGTATCATTACATGTTAATGTAGTAAAAGACCACTTGAAGTGTACTTGAAGAGAGTACAATTTCACTTAATTCCACACTTACACGTTTTAATGCACTCAAGTGTAATACTATAAAAATACAATTTACACTCTAAAAACGCTGGGTTGTTGTAACCCAGCATTGAATCAAATATGGACAATCCCAACTATGAAATCAGTTTTTTTTTTTACAATTTTAATCCAACAGTTGTTGTTGTTGAGAGTTGAGAACAACTCAGCTTTTTTTACAGTGTATACTTAAAATTATAATTAAAATTAAGAAATTATTAAAGTGTATGTAACATTGGCATACATTCATTTTAAACATATAGTTAATGTTTTATATTCTAAAATGAACACTTATACATGTCTATACTGTATGTATGTCAATAGAAAGCAGAGAAAAATCTGTTTAATTTACCATAAATCCTTGTCATGTTTAAATATTTAAAGATGCCGCTGAGACTTTTATTTTAGTATGTCGATGTACTTCTAACTGAATAGTGAGTAACGGGTAGGGCTTAATTTTGAGCATCATTGCTTCATAGCAAACTAATGGTAAGAGGGGCGTGGTTAAGAATTTTTTGGTTGAAGTCATCAAAATGGTCAGATTTTGACTAAAGATTAACAACAACAACAACAATAATAAAAAAGCTGATTAACTTGGACAGATTTATTGTTCTCCTAAAAAATAAAAACACAGGCTCATTGTGAATTCCTAGCCACGTATACATGTCTGGAGAGCATGAATTATGTAGCCATAGCTACGTCTTACGAACGCTACGGGGCGGTATGACTTTGCTGATGGCTTCTGTTTCTTTTCGCACCACCAGCTGACCGCTTACCTTCATGTGGACCGCTTTTCCAGTGCTGCCAGTGTACGCCGGCGAACTTGAGATGCAGAGAGGAGTTGACTGCAACGTTGGGGTTTGAGTCCGGCAAAGAACAGTTCCAGAAAGTGGGTAAAACAAAAGGCAAAAAATAAATAAACAGGTAAATAACAGGGTGAGAATGTGGTAAAATCTGAAAATGTGGTAAAACTCAGGCTGCCATGAGGGCTTTTCTTTATCTGGATTGCTTTTGCTTTTTCTGGATTGCTTTCTGTCAGTTGGGTTTAGGGAAGGCGGTGGCTGGTCAGTCGGTGCTTTTTAAAACACTGTCGGTTGGGTTTAGGGAATCAGTCGGTCGTTCAGTAAGTCAGTCAGTCGACAGCGGCCTCTGGTGGATTTACGTGAGAACAGCAGATGCGAATGGCACTCAGGAGAGATATTTCAGATCTCAAAAAACATACACAGCGGCCTCTGGTGGATTCATGAAAACAAAAACTACAAAAAAAAAGTACCTCCTGAGACATATTTTGCGATCTCCAGAAATGTATACACTGGACGTAACCATAATGCAAAATAAACATTGTAAATTATGATTTGATTTGCATTACCTTATGGTCTGAAATGAATTTAGTTTACCCTATTACCATGTGATCATGAGTAACAACAACAGCAAATTCTACATCACATGAAGAGTTTAAGTTTATGCTAATAAAGGACATGCAAGTAGTGACCATTTTGCTGCAGTTTGACAGTGTGCTTTAGATAAAGCATGGTAACTTTAGACTGAAATTTTGCTCAAGAAAGTTGTGAACTGAACATTTTAGGTGTAGAACGACATTTAAACAAATTCCCCTGACATTTCAGTGGGGAAAAGTGATTTATATTAGGCATGGCTAGAGAGAAGTCTCTTTCTAACCACACATCTTTCTGTGGGTCACGTGTTGTGAACCTGTTGTGAAATCAGAGAGGCGAAATCTTGCACCCTCATGTGAAATTCCTGATTAAATATCAGATATGTGCTGATAAGCAGTGCTTTACTGGTAAATTGTTCAGCATCAGTGAAGACAAACTAATAACACTTTATATCTATTGTAGTAAGGAGATGGTTGATATCACTGTCTCTTACTTTCTTCTAACCAACAAACTTAAAAAAAAAACATCCGTAATGAATGAATTATTAAAAAAAATAATTTAAAAAATCAAGTAAAATGTAAATGTCCCTAAAGCAAGATCAGATTTCATTAATTTATTCAATCCTTCATTTTCCTTTAGCTTAGTCTCTATTTCAGAGATCGCCACGGTGAAATGAACCACCAACCTTTTCCAGCATATGTCTTACACAGCGGGTGTCCTTCCAGCCGCAGCCCACCCATTCACACTTATTTACACACACTCACAGACAATTTAATTCATCCAGTTCACCTATACTGCACGTCTTTAGACTGTGGGGGAAACTGGAGCATGGGGGGAACATGCAAACTTCACACAGAAATGCCAACTGGCCCAGCTGGGACTCGAACCAGCAACCTTCTTGCTGTGAAGTGCCAGTGCCAATAGTGCTGACCACTGAGCCACCGTTCCACTACAAGATCAGTTTTCTTTAGCCTAAAAATAATTCATTCATTCATTCATTTTATTTTCGGCTTAGTCCCTTTATTAATCAGGGGTTACCACAGCGGAATGAACCTCCAACTTATCCAGCATATGTTTTACACATTTCAGCTGCAACCCATCGCTGGGAAACACCCATTCACTCGCATTAACACATATACATAATGGACAATTTATCTTACCCAATTCACCTATAGCGCATGTCTTGTGGGGGAAACCGGAGCACCCGAAGGAAACCCACACGAACACGGGGAGAACATGCAAACTCCACACAGAAATGCCAACTGACCCAGCTGAGGCTCGAACAAGCTTACTGTGAGGCGACAACAGTACCCACTGCGCCACCGTGCTGCCCCCTAAAAATCATTATTATTATTTTTAATCATAATAGTGATAATAATATTTAGAATCAAAATAAGCTTTGTTGCCAAACATTGTTGGATTGCATGTAATTGGTCTTAATGTATTTGTGCTTAACAATGACAATAAAATATGATTAAAAACAGAAAATTAGTCCCTTATTTATTAGGGGTCACCACAGCAGAATGAACCGGCAACTATTCCATCATGTGTTTTACACAGCAGATGCCCTTCCAAATATATATATATATATAATGAATTAATGTTCAGTCATTGATAAAACAGGCAAGTGTAAATCTCATAGTTTCAATTAAGAAGATATAGCAGATGCGAGTGTCATTGCAACCTATATTATTAATATTATTATTATTATATTTTCATTTGGTTAAAAAATGTGTATAAATGTTGCATAGTTTTGATGCAGTCAACTGAATTACAACAATCCCATTCAAACGTAAAGTGATTACTCAGGATGAACTGAAATAACTCAAAGTGATCAAAAATAATAACAATAATTACATTAAAAATGTTTACAAAGATTATATAATAGATCAACTTAAAAAGTTTCTCAGCTTGTTTTTAAAAAATCATGTTTTTCTAAGTTTAAATAAACACAATTGCACTGTTTTCAAAAGTTAACATTTTCAGAAACATAATTGTTACTCACATTGCTAAACGGCAGTGGTGGAAAAAGTACAGAAAAATCTTACTTAAGTAAAAGTACCATTACTTGCCTAAAAATGTAGTGCAAGTAGAGTAAAAGTATCTGTTTTTAAAAACTAGCCCTTTCAAAAGTACTCAAGAGTAGTGAGTAGTGAGTATTACGGTGTGAACAGCTGATGCATTTACATCTAGTTTGTGGATGTGTGAAAATGTAACATTCTGTAGTGCATTTAGTTATTGCCCAGCAGGCACACAGCGTCATAAGATGTTAATATTAGGTTAGATTTAGGTCGTGATGTCAGGTGACAAAATTCAATGTCTAGCCAGTGTCTAAGGACAACATTATTTTGATATCTAATAATGACGTAAAAATGACGTTGATATTTGGTTAATTTTAGGTTTTGTTGGAAAGTGACCAAAATCCAACATCGAGCCAACCAACGTCATATTGACGTCAAATACTGACATTTATTTATCAGTTATGGCAACCAAAACCCAACATCGGATAGCCGTCATAGTGATAACATCCACAACGATTTTAGTTTGGACACTGGATTCTGACCTAAACCTGATTTTCGTTTCCAAACAAAATGCAACATCCCCACTACATTTGGGTACAACTTCAGTCTGACTTCATGTTGACGTCCTGTGCCTGCTGGGTGTTTAAGGCCATTTCGGTCATCATACAGTAAACATCCGTAATTTCTTCATCAGTGACATGCATCTAAACAGTCTCTGGGTCTATGCGTGTAAAGATTTTGGACATCTTTATTGACACTTTTAATGCTTCCAAACAGTTTGCTGTAATTATAAATCGCCCGTGTCTTGAGGTAGTTCATTATGATGCGATTTACCTCTTTACTTCTACGTGTGATTTGATTGGACAGGAATCACATGACTGATTTTTCTAATCCCCATAGACAAGAAGAAATAGTGTATGCAGGTTGAAGGAAAGTAGTGGAGTAAAAGTACCAATACTGCAGTAAAAATGTACCCAAAGTAAAAGTACACATTTTTAAAACTACTTGGTAAATTACAATTTCTGCGAAAAACTACTCAATTACAGTAGTTTGAGTATTTGTGACGGGCAATATGCAGAAAAGTTTTCTGTTTTTAGTAGAAACGTGTCACGTAAACAGCCCTGAAGAGGCGCAGCGTGGACTCCTTGAACTGCTGTGTTGAGTTTGGAGGTCTGATAAAGAGATGCATCTGGAGGAGTTAAAGGAGGGACAATGTATCCGACTCTCTCCTGCTCTCCAGGGAGGAGCGAAGGGAAGGAATAGACTGGAGAAAAAGTGTGTCTGCCAGAGGCCGGCAGAGCTCTAATCAAACAGCACACAGGCTTAGCGCAAAAACCAGGGGTAAAAATATCCACCTATTTATACGCAGGCAGGAAGGGCTCCCCTCTGGAACAACGACACAGCACTGGGCTTCTGCCGGTACCAAACATTATTTTTTACTTATTGCAAAGAAAATGCTAAAGGTTTTAATAATAATAATCATTATAATGTTAAAAGGTTACTTTAACAGGTGACAAAAAATATGTACAGTTTAAGTCAAAATTATTCGCCCTTCTGTGAATTTGCTTTTCTTTTTTAAATATTTCACAAATGATGTTTAACAGAGCAAGGAATTTTTTACAGTATTTCCTATAATATTTTATCTTCTGGAGTAAGTCTTGCTTGTTTTATTTTAGTTAGAAGAAAAGGAGTTAGAATTTTTTTTTAAATCATTTTAAGCTCAATATTATTAGCCCCCTTAAGCAATATTTTTATTTGATTACCCACAGCAGGGTTTTTTAAAGTGTGAGGCATGCCAGCACCCTTTATGCACGAGAATTTGAAGCATGCACTCGAGTAAATTATGATGATGGTTTTTATGCGTTCACTTCACTAGAGTGAATCTGATTAACGTTAGTTCCACAGCTAATTATCAGGCACCTGTAGAGTTTATGCATTAGAGTAAAGTATATGCAAATAAAATGGAGCGGGCGCTTTTTAAAATGAATGACGGTGAATGAAAGTCAAATCGGTGTGCCGACTGACAAAAAAAGTGCTCTTATGAATTAAATCAGCAGGATGCCCCTCTGGATCTTTCATTTTCTTTGAAGACATACGACATGAAGACATATAGACTACCTTTACATGGACATATTTGCCTTAATCTGAAAAAGACAATAATATAATTTAGGTGTTTGTGAAGTGCTCTTTGAATGTTGCGTCACCAGGCTATCCATGTTTCCTGCAGAGTCTCATGTCATGTCCGGTGTTTCATCTTTAATTTTTCGAGTTTAACGGCAGTTCAGCACTTTCACTCATGAACATTTCATTCATGCCCCCATGACAAACTGGGTTATTAGACACGAATATTTAGTAAGGAATGGTGGAAGATGTTTTAATGGAATTTGATAGCGCACGCCAAACAGAAAGAAAAAACTTTGTGATCAGTGTTGCCAGATGTAGCTGACTGATTCCAGCCCAAAAGCTATCCAAAACCCGCCGAAATGTAAATTCAAAATCGCCCAATCTGGCAACACGGTTCGTGATGTGTGTGTGCGTGCGGTCCTTTACTGACAGTCTTGTGTGTGCATCTTGTCGCAAAATGCAGCGAAAAGTCCTACATGATGGTGTTTACTTCAATAATGCCACTAATATATGCATACTCCACATGTCTTAATTCCATTTCTGTTTAGTTCAATTATGGTAATCAAAAATCGCTGTTTACATGGTGACGCTTAATCAGAGTATTGTCTTAATTGCATTAAAATCATATTAAAGTATTGTTGCTCATGTAAACATACTCCATGTTCGACTCAATCACACTGTCAGGGCTCTGCGAACTTGGACTTGCGAAGCAGAATTTTCTGTACAGTATGTGTACATCAAAAGCAAGTAGGCCATGGTGGCTCACGCTTATTGACAGTGGAAGATGATTTATTTAGTCGCGTCAGTAATCCGACCACAGAAACAGGCTCAGCCATCACACTGAATCAGGTAAGCTGTATGTTTATGTTTCAATGTAATTAATGCTACACAATTTAAATGCAGCAAGTAATATGTGAATGATGTTTGCACATGGATTGTAATTTTGGCTCGGGGGAGGGTGGAGGGGGGCGTGAGTGAAATTGGACAAACTTGGGGGGGACAATCTTAGGCTGGTTTAAGCTGGATTTTTCAGCAGGGCAATGACTTGCCTAATTACTCTAACTTGCCTAAACAACCCAATTAACTTAGTTAAGCTTTTAAATGTCACTTCAAGCTGAATACAAGTATCTTGAAAAATATCTGGTAACATATTATGTACTGTCATCATGGCAAAGATAAGTCATCAGATAAGTAATCAGAAAGATACTGTAAGTAAGATAAGAAATCAGTCATTAGAAATGAATTATGAGTTCCTTTTCACAACACTTAAAATATGTTTATGGACTAAAGACACCAAGTGATGAAGTGTTTCAGCTGTAATTTTATCTCATTCCTCCTGCAAACAATCTTAAGGTGGGCAACAGTACGGGGAGTTCATTGTCACATTTTGTGCTTCAAAATGCAGTACACATTCTCTATTGGAGACATGTTGGGACTGCAGGCAGGCCAGTAAAGTACCTGTATCTTCATCCTCCGCAGCCAGGACTTTGTAATGTTTGCAGAATGTGGTTTTGCATTGTCTTGTTGACACTGGAGCCTTATAAAGTCGCATCTATCAGCTGGTCTGTCTATGAGCTGACACAGTACAGGCAAACCGCGGATGGATCAACTGATTTACGTTGTTTTAAAATGCTCCAGTGTCTCTGTGTGTTTTTGAACTAATTGAACAGAAGAATAGTGCACTGATGACCTTCACAACCAATCACAGTCATTTCTGTTGAGCATGTACAATCAGTAGTGTTTAAGAACGCAAACAAATATTTGCAGGAACATAGATGTTTTAAAATTTTCAGGACTGATTGCTACCAAACTCGATACTTTTGACAACACTAGTTCACTTCAGCACTTCACTTATACCACTGAGATCTGCATCATGTCACAATCCCTAATAATAGGATGTCAGGCTCTGCTCTGTTCTGGAGTCAGTCTTCAGACACACTTCCTCATTCTTTGTGGCCCAGAGATGTTCATGTTGAACGAGCTGAACACAGTTATAATCATCACATTAGCTCTTATGAACTCTCTGAACTCCTTTCTTCTTGTAACCCTTCACAATGTAAGGACAGTTTATCTTAAAGGGACAGTTCACCACAAAAATGAACATTTACTCACCATTTACTGTTCCACAAGTGGTTTTTGCAAACCTTTACTTGCTTCCTTTTTCTGTTGAACACAAAAGAAGATATTTTGGGACATAAAAAGTTTGATATTTTCAAACTTTAACCATCGATTTCATAGTAGGTAAAACAAATGCTTTTGGAAGTCAATGGTTACAGGTTTCCAGCATTTTTCTAAATAACTTCTATTGGGTTCAACAGAATAAAAAAACTTAACAAAAATAAAATAATTTAATGAGAAAACATCAGTTTGCAACATCATGGAGCATAACGGGCTGTTTTTAACCTCTAAAAATGAATGGAAGTAAATGAGACCGGAAGTCTCCAGCCAAAATGATTCAAATGGCTGCACCCGCCCGTACGCGGAGAATAAGGTGAATAGCGCATGTCTTTGGACTGTGGGGGAAACCGGAGCACCCGGAGGAAACCTACACAAATGCAGGGAGAACATGCAAACTCAACACAGAAACATCAACTGACCCAGCCGAGGCTCGAACCAGCGACCTTCTTGCTGTGAGGCGAGAGCAAGATAATAATAATAATAATAATAATAATCAGAATCAGTTTTATTGCCAAGTGTGCCTTACCTACATAAGGAATTTGTTTTGACAACACAACATGAATATGAAAAAAGACGATAAATATTAAACAGATGCAGTTAGTCAAAGGATCTGAATGAGTTGTATGTACAGATTTGTTATAAATATACAGGTTATAAGGTGCTGTGTACAAATGCGTGTGAGAAAGTATTGCATTGTATATTGTTATAAGGTGCTGTGTACAAGTGCGTATGAGAAAGTATTGCTCGTTTATTGCTCAGTAGGGGAATATTTAACTGTTCATGAGGTAGACGGCCTGAGGAAAGAAACTTTTCCTGCGTCTGGCTGTTTTTGTGCTTGGTGCTCTGTAGAGCCGGCCAGACGGTAACAGTTCAAACACATAGTGTGCTGGGTGCGAGGCGTCCAGAGTGATTTTGTGAGCCCTTTTACTCACTCTGGAAGAGTTCAGTTCTTGAAGTGTAGGAAGTGTAGTGCCAGTGATTCTTTCTGCAGTCCGGACTATTCGCTGTAGTCTACAGAGGTTAGGTTTGGCAGCTGAGCTGAACCAGACAGTGATTGAAGTGCAGAGGATGGACTGGATAACAGCTGAGTAGAACTCTACAAACAGCTCCTGTGGCAGGTTAAACTTCCTCAGCTGACAAAGGAAGTACAGTCTCTGCTGGGCTTTCTTCACAATAGAGTCTATGTGAATGTCCTGAGAGATGTTGGTGCCCAGGAACCTGAATGACTCCAGTGCTGTTCATGATGGTGAGTGGGGGGAGTGCAGGGGGGGGGGGGGTTCCTCCTAAAGTCCACTATCATCTCCACTGTTTTGAGCGTGTTCAGCTCCAGGTTGTTGTATCTGCACCAAAAAGCCAGCCGCTCCACCTCCTGTCTGTATGCAGACTCGTCACCATTCAGGATGAGGCAGATAACAGTAGTGTCATCGGCAAACTTCAAGAGCTTGATGGAGGGGTCTTTTGCGGTGCAGTCATTGGTGTACAGGGAGGGTGTGCAGATAGAACACAATCCCTGGGGGGCACCAGTGCTGATGGTGCGGCGGTCGGATGTGATTTATAATACTAATATTAATAATCCTGTTCATGTTTCTTAAGGATCATACAAACATTACCAGATACATTCATTCATTCATTTTATTTTTGTCTTAGTCTCTTTACTAATCCGGGGTCGCCACAGCTGAATGAACTGCCAACTTATCCAGCATATGTTTTTACACAGCGGATGCCCTTCCAGCCACAACCCATCACTGGGAAACATCCATACACACTCATTTACAGTTGCAATCAGAATTATTGAACCCCCTTTGAATTTTTTTTCTTTTTTAAATATTTCCCAAATGATGTTTAACAGAGCAAGGAAATTTTCACAGTATGTCTGATAATATTTTTTTCTTCTGGAGAAAGCCTTATTTTGTTTTATTTTGGCTAGGATAAAAGCAGTTTTTGATTTTTAAAACCCATTTTAAGGTCAAAATTATTAACCCCTTTAAGCTATTTATTTTTTCCATACTCTACAGAACAAACCATCATTATACAATAACTTGCCTAATTACCCTAACCTGCCTAGTTAACCTAATTAACCTAGTTAAGCCTTTAAATGTCACTTTAAGCTGTATAGAAGTGTCTTGAAAAATATCTAGTCAAATATTATTTACTGTCATCATGGCAAAGATAAAATAAATTATTAGAGATGAGTTATTAAAACTATTATGATTAGAAATGTGTAGAAAAAATCTTCTCTACGTTAAACAGAAATTGGGGAAAAAAATAAACAGGGGAGCTAATAAATCAGGGGGTTGAATAATTCTGATTGCAACTGTACACACATACACAGTGGACAATTTAGCCTACCCAGTTCACCTATAACACATTTTTGGACTTGTAGGGAAAAACCGGAGCACCCGGAGGAAACCCACGCCAACACGGGGAGAACATGCAAACTCCACACAGAAATGCCAACTGAACCACCTGGACTCAAACAAGCGACCTTCTTGCTGTGAGGTGACAGTGATAACCACGAAGCCACAGTGTCACCTTTATTTATTTATTTAAAAGCAATATTTTGTATGTGGATATTCTGTGCTAAAAGTTTTACTAGAGAAAACAGTGTGAAAATGTTAGCGTGGGTGAAGCGCCTTTATCTCTGTTTGCTCGGTAGCATTCAATGTGTCGTTTTAGATGCCTTCAGGGTTCAAACTGTATTCTCTAAACAACATTCGGTATGAGGGTCATGAGCGTGTTTATTATACAAACACACACTGAATCAGAGGCTCTGAGTGTGTGTTTCTGCGCTGCCTCCCCTGCTCTGGGTGAAAGTGTGTTTTTCTCTCCAGTCACAGAGGACGAACAAGGGAAATATTTGTGGCAGAACTGTGGTCAGAGAGAAAGACTGGAGGAAAAAAAGAGAGGGAGGAATATGGAGAAGAGTTAGGAAGGAGGAGAGAGAGAGTGTGTGTATTTGTATGTTTGTGTGTGTGTGAGAGAGAGGGTGTGTGTTGTCAGTTTAAAACTAGATTGTCAGTTTAAAAGTAGATTAAGACACATCTCTTTGCATTAGCATACACATAAAACACAAATGCTGTTGAAATCCAAATCCTCTAAAGGATTGTTAGCCTGCATTATTTAGGGCAACCAGAGCCGGGAACACTTCCCAAAAAACATTATAATTTGAACGGCATCTCCTCTTATGTACAGTTGCAATCAGAATTATTGAACCCCCTTTGATTTTTTTTTCTTTTTTAAATATTTCCCAAATGATGTTTAACAGAGCAAGGAAATTTTCACAGTATGTCTGATCATATTTTTTTCTTCTGGAGAAAGTTCTATTTGTTTTATTTTGGCTAAAATAAAAAGCAGTTTTTAAATTTAAAACCCATTTTAGGGTCAAAATTATTAACCCCTTTCAGCTATTTATTTTTTCCATACTCTACAGAACAAACCATCATTATACAATAACTTGCCTAATTACCCTAACCTGCCTAGTTAACCTAATTAACCTAGTTAAGCCTTTAAATGTCACTTTAAGCTGTATAGAAGTGTCTTAAAAAATATCTAGTCAAATATTATTTACTGTCATCATGACAAAGATAAAATAAATCAGTTATTGGAGATGAGTTATTAAAACTATTATGTTTAGAAATGTGTTGAAAAAATCTCTCCGTTAAACAGAAATTGGGGAAAAAAATAAACAGGGGGGCTAATAATCCTAAAAAGGGTTTCCATAATCCTCGACCAGGCCGTATCCTAAGCAGCTGCTGTGGTGGTCATGGAGTGGAGAGCATGAGACTGGTCCCTGTAAGACCGCAGTGACAGACGAGTCCTCGCTTTGATCCTGAAGGGCCAGTCTGTACACCAGCCGGTGACCTCTCCCACCTGCAGCTTCTCCACGATGGACGTCCAGCATTCTCCAGCCTCCGGTGCCTAGACTGCAGAAAGAAAGGAGAAATGGTCGTGCCCAGCTGAGCCAGTTTTTTTCTGAGGTTTTTTAATTCTTCACTTTCGCCAATTGGTGAATTTTTTTCCTCGCCGCTGTCACCACTGGCTTGCATGGTTCGGGACTTGTAGAGCTGCGCATTGATGGAATTGCTCTTCAGTGTTTGAACTCTCAGCAGTGAATATTAAACCACACTGAACTGAGATGAACTGAACTGAACTTCAACTCTGAAAACTGAAATTACACAGTTTCAGTTTACGATAATCTTCCATGTGAAGCTGCTGCGACACAAACTACATTGTAAAAGCGCTATAGAAATAAAGGTGAATTTAATTGAATTTAATTGAATTGTGTGTGCGTGTTTGAGAAAGAGAGAGTGTGTGTATTTGTGTGTGTGTGTGTGTGTGTGTGTGTGTGTGTGTTTGTGTGAGAGAGAGACCCTTTTTTTTAATGAAAATGTGCATGAATATGTCCCTTTTTTCCACTGCAGTGTTTATTTTTTTATTTTATTTATAGTTATTGTTGTTTTCAGGATTTCTCTCTAATTACAGTATGTATGTAGTAGCTTATTAAATTTTATTATATGTAATTATAAAACATTGTTGAAACAATTGCTTTTATTTATGATTTTTCAATTTTTGTATTTACAGAACAACCCCTTCCCCAACAGTTTAACCCTTCATAGATAAAAGAATAAATAAACGAACGAACAAACATTCGTTCATTTTCTTTCGGCTTAATCTCTATTTCAGAGGTCAACACAGTGGAATGAACCGGCAACTATCCTAGCATTTTACGCAGCAGATGCCCTTCCAGCCGCAACCCATCTCTGGGAAACATCCATACACTCTCATTCACACTTATACACTACGGACAATTTAGCCTACCCAATTCCCCTATAGCGCATGTGTTTGGACTGTGGGGGAAACCGGAGCACCCGGAGGAAACCCACGCCAACACGAGGAGAACATGCAAAATCCACACAGAAATGCCAACTGACCCAGCCGGGATTTGAACCAGTGACCTTCTTGCTGTGAGGTAACAGTGCTAACTGCTGAGACATCGCGCCGTCTCTAACAAACGAACGAATGAAGTAACAAATGAATGAATAAATAAATAAATCACTGCCTTTATAAATTCTCTTCAGAGGATAGATTTGTACATCAAGTTGCATTGTATTATTTTGTAGTTACATCAAAAAACATTGATGGTAGGTTAATTAACCACATTTTTAAATATCTTGTATTTAATTACATTTTTATTGTTTATTTATTTATTTTTTTATTTGATTACACAAAATGTAATCTATTGATTCGTGTTCATGGACACGAATTTCCCTGTTTTTCGTGTCACCTTGCATGAATTTCCATCCATTGTATTTCAATAGGAAATCATTTTCGGTTCTCCAGCACGATTTATTTTGCCACAGGGTACACGTTGCTGTGCTTTTTTAAAATTATTTTTATTAAATATTATTTTTTCCACAGGGTACCAGATGCAGTATTTTGATTATTATTATTGCCACAGGGTAAGCAGTATTTATTTATTTATTTATTTATTTATTTATTTATTTATTTATTTATTTATTTATTTATTTATTTATTT
>CAIGQZ010032598.1:5021586-5035204 GCA_903798205.1 Danio tinwini
TATTATAAATTTAAGAAAACATATTTTTAAGTATAATCTCTTCTTAGACTTCAAAAATGGATTATTTCTTATAATAATTGTTAGTTTTGTCAGTCTTTTTGTTGTTGTTGTTGCAGTTTTTTTATCTTATTGTTTAAATTCAGTGTTTTATCATATTTTAAATGTAATATTTGTGCATAATTTCTCGACATTATCATTTTTATTTATTATTAACCATTGCAACTGTATCTTTATGTAGCATTAATATGAGAAAGAAATGTTTTGACAAAACTTGGGACGATTATACCATGCATGAATTGAGGGGGGTGTTTGTTGTATTTATTCATTTTTATTATTATTATTCTTATTTTCATTAAACAGCACTTTTGAGAATTATTTGAAATTTTTAAGGTAATTGATTGCAAACAATTTAAATGGGCTGAATTTTAACAATCAAATTAAGTTAAAAAAAAAAAAAAAGGAAATATAATGAAAACTTTTTTTTTTTCAGTGAAGCCAGCGAGTCAGCATTTAAACAGCTGTAGTTATAAAGAGTGTCCCGATCTCTACCTGTAATTTCATCACTATAATGCATGTCAGCACATGGACACACATGCGCCAGCCTGAACAAGCTGATACGTGTTGCTTTGTTTGCATTTAGCCATACAAACGCACTGACATATAAATGCATGTACACATTCAAATGCAGTGAGACTGTATGAGAGCATATTGTGATATATGTGCATATAACATATGCATGCTTCTATTAGCATGCCAACAATCACATGCAACAAAGCATATATGCAAATGCAGGTCACTCCATGGCTGGTATGTGAGACTTTACTAATACATACACATGCATGTCAATTGCACATACACACATGCACTATCATGCATGTTGACATGCATTCATGCTTTTCAGTCTCTTACTGCATGGGTGACACAGTTGTAGAAGGAGCATTATCAGGGTTTCTGCAGGTTACATCAAGTCAAATTTAAGACTTTTTAAGACCCTTTTAAGACCATTAAAAATAAAAAGGGTTCAGATTTTTTTCTAATAGCCTGGTGTTATAATAAATCATGTAAATATTTTTTCTCTGATTAGGAAATTTTATTTGGGGAATTTGCTGTAAAACATGCCTAATGTAGTAAAATGTATTTCTTTTCAAAACTTGCAAACTTGGCAAAAAACTATATAAAAAAAACTGGATGTCGGCCCAGGTGAGTAGCTTTACTTGGACAAAGCAAAATTAAGGCCTGTTTAAAATGATTAAAGACTTACAATACAATATTTCAGTGAATTTAAGACTTTTTAAGGAATAAAACTTGTTTTTTTTTTTTTATTTAAGACATTTGAAGAGTTTTTTAAGACCCAGCAGATACCCTGTTTATAAATGGCATCTTAGCACGCACACACACATGCATGCAGCCCCTGCTGAATATGCATGCTTCTTTATATGCATTTTACTATATTAATACGCAATGATAAATGTGCATGCACAAATGCATAAAGAAAAACAGACGGTGTGATACTGTGTAGAGAATGTAGTGTGGTGTAGAAATAAACACACATGCATAGAAATACTTCAGTAAACACCTCCTCACCGTGCAGAAACATGGAGCGCAGAATGCTGCACGTGCAAGCTTGCAGAGCCACTGATTGGGTGACACAATTATAGAGATTGTAGTGTCACCACAAACACACACTACAGCTAGCTATCTTTCCGGGGACTTTCCACAGCTCCAATGATGTTTCTACTGTATAAACCATTTCAATTCGATCATGTCATTGGCCCATGACCATTTCCTGCTTGTATGTTATGTCATGTTTGTAGGGAATTGTGGGGACATGTCATAGGCGTGTGTAACAATACTTCATGTTACATGTCCTAACAATAATTTTATATATAAATATATATATACATATATATAAAACCTATGCAATCTGCACTCCGAAAAGAAAGCATGGGTCGTTTTCCCCAAAGGGCTCAAAGAGAATATTACAAATGTGTACTATTTTAAGGTACCAACCAGCTTTAGTGCAATTTGTGTATGATAAGAGACATGCACAATATTCAACAACATGTTTTGACAGCTTATATGACAATGAAGTTGCAGAAACTTTTACCATTGTCAAACTGCATTTTTTAATGCAAAATTAATAAAACAGCCAGTTATTCCTTACGCTGATTAAGAAACTTGAATAGACCTTGGCTACTGTAATAAAGAAAATCCGCTCTAAATGTAAAGCTAAATAAATTGCTAAATACTCTCGACACATGAAAGTGTAAAGCCTACAGCTCACAACAAAGGTGGAAAGTTATTGCGTATCATATTTAACAAACTGTTTACTACGAATTTTATGTAATTTTGCTCACATGGATAATTGAATATTAATCAGATGATGTCATTATGCTGCTGTGCAGTCAGCCAATCATTGCCTTGCTGATCATGATTTCGAGGATCGATAGATCAGTCCTTCAAAACACACGCAGCGATCTCAGATCAGTTCATACAGACATTTTAATCTGATTCACAAATTTGTTTGAAGAAACAAATTACCAAGAGATCAGTTATCAAGATTAAAAGATCCAGGATCGGCAAAATCATCTTAGATTATTTAAGCGGGATACTGAGAACGAACCCCAGAAAACCCATGAGTCCACAAAGTGGTGCAAATGGATTTGCTATTTAAACATTGTGGCGCAAAACATGAAAACTAGGGTTGCGCTAGTCTGAAAATAGCAACAAGTCGCACCAAACAAGTCTTGGACCTTAATGCGCCGGGTGTATAATAGGGCCCAATACAATTAAGTTGTCCCCCCAAAAAACTTAAGAATTGTGTTGTTTCAGCTCATTATAGATAAGTAATTTGAACAAGCAACAAAACTCATTATTTTAAGTGTAACATTTGTAACATAATCTTAACATTCTATACATAAAATAATTAAGTCGGTCCAAAAAAAACAAACAAACAAACCGTAAGAATTGTGTTTTTTTTCAACTCATTTTAAATAAGTAGTTTGAACAGCAGCAAAAGTCATTTTTTGACTTGCATCCTTCAACAGACTGCGCATTTATATCCCTGTGCGAAGATGCCATCAACATGCACAAATTCAGAATCAGACCTCCTGAACCTTTTGAAAGAGTGTCATGACTGGTCGCTTTGATACCCGAGACAGTTATTAGCACCATTATGTTGAATGTTCCCCGTTCCAGAGCATCTACAGGAAGCACAAGGACGCCTTTGTGTCATCTGACAGTGAATCCCTGCTGCGGCCCACAGATTATTTCACCGCGCTACACTTTAGGAAGGGCAAGTGCATGCATGCTTGTGCTGATCGCATGCCAGCGGCGGGGCGAGAGAGAAAGAGAGAGAGAGAATACACATTAAGCTCTCCTTTCTCTCTTTCTAGTAGAGTTTGAGCTCTGTGAAGGTGATTTGAGGTAGTGTGGTGTTTGGGCTTTTACTGCTTCTCCTGGGCCTCAAGGGGCCTGAACCTAACCCAGAGCAGCTTCAAATCCAGGCCCAGGCTTCTCCCCTAGGCCTTCGGGCCTCAGGAGGCGTCGACACATGTAATTGAAGAACAAGAAGGCTATTACATGGAATATGTCTAGGAAATTAACAGATCTGCTTTTAATAGCATGTCAGATGCTCGCGCATGTGTGCGGGACGCTCACTGTAGATGAGTTATGTAAGTCTTCATGGGTTAAGTGAGCAAGAATGAACACGATTACAGAAGTCAGCAAGAGAGAGAATTGTTCGCTGTGACTCATATTCTTAAAGCCATCCTGTCTTCTACCTTTAAATATACTGGATTTAAAGACGCACACATACAAACACACACACATACACACAGGTTTTGTTTTTTTTTATTGTGGGGACATTCAATAGGCGTGATGGTTTTTATAGCAACATAGGCTAATTCTGTAAACGTAGCCCTATATACATTTTTAGAGATTGTGAATTATGTAGCCAGATGAACGTATGGCTGCATTTCGTCTTTAAAACGAACGCTATGGGGCGTATGATGTCGTTCCTTTTTGCACTTACCAGTTGACGATTATTTCTGTATCAACAGCTTTTCCGCAGTTACTATTTGTCCAGTAGCTCGCCATGTATGTTGTGGACTTGAAAAGCAGAGAGGAGTTGACCACGACGATAGGGTCTGGAGAAGAACGGTTCCAGAAAGCAGGTAAGACTAAAACAAAGAGCAAAAAAAAATAAATAAACAAGTAAATAACAGGGTGAGAATGTGGTAAAATCAGAAAACATGGTAAAAATCAGATGAGGGCTTCTTTTTTTTTTTTGGGTTGCTTTTTAATTTAATGCTTGTTAGATTTAGGGAAGTGGGTGGGCGCTGGTCAATAACTGCTTTTAAAAATACTATTGGTTGGGTTTAGGTAAGGAGAAGGGTGGGTCAGTCAGTCAGTCATTCAGTAAATCAGTAGCTGCGTCCCAATTGGTACACTATGCACTATGTACTTTAGGGTTGGGCTGACAGACGATGCCATCGCCGATGGCCAATGAACATTACGATGCTGAGCCGGCATCTTGATCCATCACCCCGCCCCACATTTATATTCATATATAATTATTATATGCTTATTATTTGCATGTCATCTTAACAGCAATAATAATCTTTTCATGAGCTGTGTTAAATTTTACATATAGTTGCCGCTTGCACGGCTGACAGCATCGTGAGAATTAAATGAAGGATAATACAGGACCTCTCACGCTTAAAATGTGTAGATTCAGTGGCAAACGCTGTTACCCGCAAGTCCCGTCCCACAGACTTTACAGTGAATGGCTTTAGTTATTTTCATAGCGGACTTGAAGACACTGGAAGTCTTTTGTCCACTCTTGGACAGTGTAATTGGTGGATTAACATTCAGCACATGATCACTAATAAAATGTGCCATTATTAGTAACTTTAGGTGCTTTCTAAAACTAAATCTGTCAGTGTTATTTTCATTCTCTCATCTTCAGCGCTTCCCATTTCGTGATTGTAATGCAGCAGGCATTGACTGAGTGATTGACAGCTGATATAAACCAATCCATTAGCGTTCCGTTCTAGAGCAGTGGGCCAATACGAAGAGCACAAAGGCGGGGCAAGCATTGCAGGCTTTTATCTGCAAACTGCTTTAACCTGTTCCTGAGCGCTGCGTTTGGCGTTTTTTTAGGTGCAAAGATGCATTCTGCATATATGTCTCCTGAATCCACGCACGCGGTGAGGATTTTGCAGTGAAAACAGGTCATACACCAACAATTTATGCACTCGCACAACTGCTTCCAAATAGATCTTTTAGCTCGCATAAACTTTCGAGCACATATGCGACCAAAACAGTCGAGCACTAGCATCTTTACTTGTTATTATTTCCTCATAATAATAATAAAATAAGGAAGTTATCATCAATCACATTACAAATTACAGTGAACTCCAAACGAACTCTCGTCTCCTCCACCAGCTGTGGGAAGAAGCCATTATAACGACACAGATCGCTCCGCCTATTCATGCCAGAGTTCCGCGGAAAAAAAATGATTGACAGGTGGTAATTTGTGTGTAACTTTATTTATTTATGGTTTGGTTATGGGTAAAGCAAAGACCATGTGGGTCAGGTAGTGAAAACGGTAGGGTACAATTAATACATTTTTAATAATTAATTGATATTTAACAACCACCCCCACCTATCGTCCATCGCGATGTTTCACATGAGAAATCATAGGATGCCAAATTGGTCAACATCGCCCAACAGTAATGTACTTATGCACTTACACACTCAAAAGTATAGTATATGTATGTAGTGTCATCCCAAATGGAACATGTTTTTTTACTAAGCGGAAATTCAAACCATTCTCCTGATGACGTTTGACGGCTGCCAAATTAGTGAAATAAATGACCTATCAAATAATATCTGCCATGAGTATAACCGCATTCACCATCGAGAGGCATTATAGTCACACTAAAGAGAAATTTGCTTTCACAACGCAAAATACATCCAACTTGTGGTGATGGCTGATAGCTCCGCCCCTTCTGCTACGTGAGCAAAGCAGCGGCTGTTGTGTGTGTGAAGTGTCCAACATTACACACTTTATTTTACTGCTTGAATAAGTGCATCATCCGAGTAATTAAAATACACTTATTATTTTTTGTTTTCAGTGTGAACGCACTACTTACACTATTAATACTACACAATGGAGTAGAATAGTGCATAAGTATGCAATTCGAAACGCACCAAGTTAGCCAGTCGACAGCAGCATCTAGTGGATTTACTTGAGAACAGCAGGTGTGAATAGCACTCGCGAGAGAAATTTGAGATCTCAAAAAGTGTACACAGCAGCCTCTGGTGGATCACAAAAACAAAATCTGCAAAAAAAAAATGTAGCTCCTGGGATGTATTTGGAGCTCTCCGGAAATGTATATATTGGTATGTTATTAGAATAAGGCTGGGTTGTTTTATACTCTACAGACTGTATTTCTGTCACATTACACCTAACCCTATACCCTACAAGAAACTTTGTGCATTTTTAATTTCTAAAAAACTAAGAAAAAACTCAATCTGTAACCCTCAATTTCTAACTCTAACCTCTCCCAGACTGTATAAATTGTTGGGTTCCACACAATTCCTTCATGTTGTCCCAACACAAATTGATTAGGTTAACTGTATTGTTTTTACACATTTAAGTGGATTGAACATAAAACAATTAGGTTGTCCCACAAAAAATCTTAAGAATTGTGTTGATTCATTTTCAATTCAATTCATCTTTATTTGTATAGCGCTTATACAATGTAGATTGTGTCAAAGCAGCTTCACATGGAAGTTTATAGTGAATTGAGTTGTCCCCCCCAAAAACTAGTGAATTGAAACAGTGTCAGTTCAGTTTTCAGTGTTTAAGTTCAGTTCAGTTTAGCTCAGTTCAGTGTGGGTTAATAATCACTACTGAGAGTCCAAATACTGAAGAGCAATTCCATCAATGCGCAGCTCTACAGATCCCGAACCATGCAAGCCAGTGGCGACAGCGGCGAGGAAAAAACTTCACCAATTGGCGAAAGTGAAGAATTTAAAAAACCTCGAGAGAAACCAGGCTCAGTTGGGCACGACCATTTCTCCTATGGCCAAACGTCTTGCGCAGAGCTGCAGTCTAGGCGCAGTAGCTGGACCTCAGCGAAGACACGTCTGTCCTTGGAGCATCACAGGAATCAGTCTCATGCTCTCCATCATGACCACCACAGCAGCAGCTCAGGATACGGCCTGTTCCAGAAACCTTGGGATCGTCTCGTCGCTGGTCTTGGATCGCAGGATCGCATTTTAAACAAGTAGTTTGAACAAGCAGTAAACCATCATTTTCTGAGCGCATTCAAAATTCCCATTTCAAATATACCTTTAAACTAGTAAAGAAACAGCTCTCGTCAATATTACTGCACACTTCAAATTGTGCTCATCCAAATCCATTTTATTAAGTGTTCTTTTTTTTCACATACTTAATGATTTGTTAAAGTGAAACATGTTTTTTTGAGCTGAATGTGATTGAAAGCTTCAGTTGATTTATATATACCAACATGAAAAAAAAAAACACTATAGTAATTTATAGTAAATATGCTATATACTGTTTTTGAACTGTATCATGTACAATTATAGCTATATGATAATATTATAATATTCACACCACTTTATTAATGAATGCTACAGAATACTTAATGAATACTGCTGTATATTTTAGTTTCCATTACAGTTAACAGAGTGTAATATATATGTATACCATATAGTAGTAGTTCCCAACGCCTGGGATCAGTTGGTACCGGGCCACACACGAAATCATTAAAGAGCCCCTATTATGGGTTTTTGAAAATGACCTTCCATGTAGTGTGTATCACAGCTCTTAGTGAAGTGAAATATCCAGCTAAAGCTTAAATCTGAAAGTGGACAGTTTTTAAAACTATTGATTCATCTATAAAAGAGTCGACTCAGAGTGGTTTAAATGAATCGTCTTCATAACGAATCTTCAGCCGTTTCGGCATGACGTCATCGCGAAACATAATGGTTGCGCGCGCAAAAAATTCAAACCTGCGGCTCCGCCCACTAACACAGCAGCAAGACGCTCATGAAGACGCTGTGTTTACCTGGATATTGTTGGAAGTGTGAGGGAAAGGAGTCGTTTAGAAATCTGCACTCTTACAATGGGCGATCTATCACTACACAGCTCATGCATTAGTTTCTGCCTCCATCTTGTAATGGACAGACAAGACACCAGGGGTGCAGGCAAAATAAGGACAAAATATTAGGTACACGGGCTGGCTGCTGAACGCTGTGCTTCGGGCTGGTGAGCAGCACTAAAAAGGCTTGCGAATGGAGAGCGGGAGCCCGCAGAGATAGCTTGTCAGAGGACAGAGGATGATACAATCTCCCGGCTGGGGATGTGACCGTTTAGAAAAGCAGAGTACAGGTAAGCCCTTAGAGCATATAGCAGTTCACGGACAAGGTGCCACAGCAATGACTGCAAATAGAAATAATCTACATGTTTTGTTACTAGTAACCGCGTGTACTGTATCAGGTTAACTCTTTATATTCTCATATCGTGTTTAATGCAACGTTGTAAACGCGACGCGTGCTGCTTTGTTTACAGATTTAAATGCTTTCGTGAGCTCGTTCCACTGCAGTTTGTCTTTGCTATGGCCACCGTTAGCTGATCCTGCACACGTGCAGCGGTCAAGGTTCAGAAGAGTTTAGCTTTTGCTGCTGTGTGGATTAAAACTGAATGTATGTCATACATATGCTTGTGTTTAACTGTACTGCTTTCGGCGCTGAGGTGTCTGAATAACACTGTTGAGAACCGGGTACTGTTTACTGTGGTTTTAGTAAGTTTACTTTGAAGCGTGTTTCGAGCGTCCGCTGCGATTGGATCCTATATCAATGTTGGCGACCCGCAGCCGCGGGCTTGATAAACCATGCTGGGCATTTTACTGTCTCGCGCTGAACGCTGTCGACCAATGGCAACAGGCTGTCATCGATCCAATCAGCGCAGATTAGCTTCGCGCTAAGCAGGGGTTTGGGAACAAATGAATCGCTGAACGATTCATATGGGAGTCGCTGGGATAATTAGGTAAAAATAAATGCATATTATAAGACCATGACCCATAAAAACCGAAATATGACCCTTTTAATGTGTAATAGGGGCTCTTTATTTATTTCCATTTTATTTATTATCTGAGTCTGAACGATCTTTTATTTTGAAAAAACTTTTATTTAAAAAAAATGACTGTATTCTCTTGGTTACATCTCATTCACTGAAGTATCAAATTTTAATCCACAACTCAGCAAAATGAGTAAGAAACAGACGTCTTTGGGAAGTTTCTTTACAAAGGGGAAAAGGCTCAGTGAAGAGCCCACAAACTGCCAAAGAATGGACCCATTTGTCAACAAATCAGGTGAATCCACCATGTCTGTGCAAGACAATCAACTGCTGGAGATCACAAACGAAGGCAGCCTTTTTAGGGGGCTGTTCACATATTGCGTCTTTTCTGTGTGCAAGTTTGTTGCTTCCAATTGAGGGGCACCTAATTGAAATCATCGTAACTCTTCCTAATGCCACAACCACATTGCGAGTCACATGACTTCAACTGATAACTAGCTTCATACAAATTAATATACATATTTCAGTAGACTAATTACCTCAAATAAAGACAAAGCATCCAAACACTCCAGTGCTTTTTTTAATTTTCTACAATGTTTTGTCAACTTGTCATCCTTTGAAAATGAAAATAGTCGATGGTCACTTAGAAATCACTCCCCCTGGGCTGTAATAAAATTGTCAAGCATAGACCGGTCCATGGTGATAAAATAGTTGGGGATCACTGCTCTGTTGTATAGAAAACTACAGTATTTGTGTATTTGTTTGTATTACTGTAGTTGTGTTACCGTAACCTCTAAAAAGTGATTAGTTTATTTACTTGAAATAAGTAGCTATGTTTCCATCCAAAAATGCGAATTAACTTCATGTGCAAACTGGAATACGACATAAAAGATGTGCGAATAAAGCAGCGTTTCCATCCAACCAGTCAAAGCGAACAAAAAAACGTCACTTCCCGATTAACTGGTGCCAATTATCAACAGTAAAAACAGAATTTGCTGCGGTACAACAAAATCACATGACCTTCTTTAATGCACATACTGGAAATGGAGGTGAAAGTGTTTTTTATCGTAGTTTATGCGCATCTTTTCTTATCGGATAAAAAGTTTATCCAACTCAGATATGCGCATGTGTTTTTTATGTACATTTTCAAAATTTATGCGCATCATGGCGTTTTCATCAACCGTTTTTTTATGTGCATATGCAAAATACGCATAAAAATAGGTAGATGGAAACGTAGCTAGTGAGTAAACTTTAAGTATACTTTAAATAAATAATTTATAATATTAATTATGATTTATATAGGCAGTATATATGATGTATATACTAAGTATATAGTATATATGAGTGTATATATGATTTATATATACAGTAGGTAGTGCTGTCGCCTCACAGCAAGAAGGTCGCTGGGTCGCAGGTTCGAGCCTCAGCTAAGTCAGTTGTCGTTTCTGTGTGGAGTTTGCATGTTCTCCCTGCGTTCGCGTGGGTTTCCTCCGGGTGCTCCGGTTTCCCCCACAGTCCAAAGACATGCAGTGCAGGTGAATTGGGTAGGCTAAATTGTCCGTAGTGTATGAGTGTGAATGAGCGTGTGTGAATGTTTCCAAGAGATGGGTTGTGGTTGGAAGGGCATCCGCTGCGTAAAACACATGCTGGATAAGTTGGCGGTTCATTCCGCTGTGGCGGCCCTGGATTAATAAAGGGACTAAGCCGAAAAGAAAATGAATGAATGATTTATATATTAAGTTAACTTAACAATTCCAAGTTAAAATGAAAATACTTAAATTTTTTAAGTAAAATCAACTAATCAATTTTAAGACAATGCGTTTACTCAATTTTGTTTTTAAGTAATTGCTTTTTATAGTGTACAATGTGAAATAATTTAAAAGAAGTCAAGACAACAAATATTTTTGTGGCTTTAACTTATTTTAATACGTTAATCAGATTTCAACTACACATATTTAAGTTATACAAAGTTTAACTTAATATTTTGAGTCAGTTTCATTAATGTAAGTTGAGAAGACTTGAAAAGATCATTTGATACAATTATCAAATCTAAGACAGCAAGTATTTTGTTTACAGTGTTTAGTGATCATAGAATCGCTCCAACAGATTCATTCAAGTAAGTTGCTACAATATGGTTAAAAAAAGTTATTATAGTAGTTATTTTTCAAGTAAAATGGTTATTAAAGTTGGAGTTTGTTATATAATAACACACCGCTTGAAAATGCCACGTTAACCCAGTGTGCTAAATTATTTTCCTGACAATTATTTTTCAGTTCATACCTTAAATGTGCTTTATTTAGCAGTATGAAACAGAGCTCTCTTTCTGGTTTTGTGCTTCATGGACGAAAGAAAGTCATTTGGGTGTGGATCAACATCAGGGTGAGTAAATGATGACAGAATTGTCTTTCTTTTTTCTCCCCTTCAACTCTCCCTTTAAGAAAATTTCGTCTGAACTTGCGACTCCCACATGTCGGTTCAAGACACACAGTTTAAGTCATTTAACTAAGGTGTAAGTGATTCGCTCTTCAAATAAATAAAAACATCTGTCTGCAACATCTGTCCTTGTTAAATAGCACTCATTATTTTGCTATTAAAATTGTAAAAAAAACCTTGATCTTAATGGCGCGGTAATGACAACATCTTCATTGCAGCATAAGCAAGATCAGACTGCAGGCTTTATTTCTTTAACTTTTTATTCGTGATTTTTCAACACCTGCATCTCATTCCTTCTTTTCCTTTCTTCTGATGTTTATTTGCCTCCCATCCGTCCATTTCTCATTCTGTTTCTCCTTTCCATTACCTTCATATCAGTGTGTGTGCGTGTGTGTTTGTGTGTGTGTGTGCTTTTCCCCCTGCAGGCGCATCTCTCCTCAATAACCCGTCCGACCTGTCGGCTCTCTGACGCGCACATGCACACCAGTCATGCACACACAAAAATAATGCACAATAAATAAATAAAGAGCGATAAAGAGAATATGCATCGCTTGGATTCAAAGGCCAGAGAAACTTAACACAGGTTTTCAAGACAGAGGGTTTTTACAAATTACTGAGGAAATGGGTGAAAGGGCAACCCTGAAACCTACAAATTCCTTTCTTCAGAAAGCAAACTAGCTCTGAAAGATGCAAGGCACAGTTCTCGCAAGTATATTTGCATTATAACCCAAAATCAGAAATAGTTGGGACAGTATGAAAAACAAAACTTTGACTTGTATTGAATTGCAGACAATGTGCACACAAAATATTTCATGTTTTGTCTGGTCAACTTCATTTCATTTGTAAATATACATCTTTTCCTGTCATTCAGACCTGCAACACTTTTCAAAAAAGTTAGCACAGGAGAAGTTTAGGGCTAGTAATCAGGTAAAGTAGTTAAATAATGATGTGATTTGAAGCAGGTGATGTCAACAGGGGATTGTTATTATGATTTGGTATAAAAGCAGCGTTTAAAAAAGGTCTAGTCCTTTAGGAGCAAAGATGGGCAGAGGATCGCCAGTTTGCCAACAAATACGTGAGAAAACTACTGAAATGTTTAAAAATAATGTTCCTCAAAGAAAGATAGGAGGACATTTGGATATTTCACCTTCAACAGTGCAGAACATCATTAAAAGACTTAAGGAATCTGGAATAATTTTAGTGTGTAAAAGAAAAGGGCTCAAGCCTAAGCTAAACAACCATGATCTCCAATCCTTCAGATGGCACTGCATCAAGAATCCTCATTCATCTATAAGTGATATCACCACATGGGCTCAGGACTACTTTTAAAAAACCTTTGTCAAGTACCGCAATATGTAGTTACATCCACAAATGCCTGTGAAAACTGTACTGTGCCAAAAGAAGCCCTATGTTAACAGTGTCCAGAAGCGCCGTCGACTTCTCTGGGCTTCTCTTAGGCATCTGGGACGGACCATCTCACAGTGGAAACCATGTACTGAGGTCAGATAAGTCAGTATTTAAGGTATTTTTTTGGGGAGAAATGGACAGCGTGTGCTCAGGAACAAAGAAAAAAGGATCATCCAGACTGTTACCAGCAACAAGTCCAAAAGCCAGCATCAGTCATGGTATGGAGTTGTATCAGAGCTCTTGGCAAAGGTAACTTGCACTTCTGTGATGCTCCATTAATGCTGAAAAGTACACAGAGATTTTGGAGCACAATATGGATGCAGGTACTTGAGTAGTCTGCCTGCAGTCCCGACCTGGCTCCAATAGAGAATGTGTGGCACATTTTAAAGCTTATAATGAAACAACGAAGACCCCGTACTGTTGCCCACCTTACGACTTGTTGCAGGAAGTATGGGACAAAATTACACCTAAAACTTTTTATCACTTTGTGTCTTCAGTCCCTAAACGTCTTTTAAGGGTTTAATGCTTAATGCTTTACAGTTGCTTTATTAAAAGAAATTAAAACCATGAGAAACAAAACATGTTTGTAGTATTGTCTGGATTTTCCATACTGCCCCCCCCCCCCCCCCCCCGCTGTAGCTCCCGCCACACCATACCCCTCACCCC